>CM076581.1:1496624289-1496912270 GCA_034641835.2 Pinus albicaulis
TATTTTAAAAGTAAAAGTTCGGCCGAACTCCTGTTGCCGGTTTTCCAAACCTCCAGCAAAAATTCTGTTTGCTGCGCCGTCACTGTACCGTCAATCTAAACGGACTCAAAATTTCAGCCGAACTTTATAAAATGTTCGGCCGAACTATTGCCGAAATTTTTTTTCTGCCCCCGATTCTCACAAAAGTGTAACCCAGCTTCACGTTTCCGCCCAAATTTGTTCTATTAATTATAGACGAAGCTAAGTAAAACAAGATCGATACATGCTTACAAATTCCACAATTAGTTTATGATATGCCAACATATACCCACAACCCATAATTAACCCAATGTTAATCAATTCGTCTGATGGTTCTTCTTTGTATGTTAGCACCTGTTTGAAGACATTCAATGATGATTGTTGTAAAACAACTTAACATATACAAAAATGAAATCTAGTTAAGTTGTTATAAGGAAGTAAAAATTACTCGCAAACTTAGATGTCAACCCTTTTCTTCCTTTTCGTCCTGTTTTATGTTCTTAATGGGTTCCATTTCCTTTTCTTTTCTGCAAGAAAATAATTGAAAATTAATTTTTAATGCTAAATTGTTTATTTATTGTACCTAATCGAAAAATTCAATGATTACATATTACATTTGAAGCATGTTGTTGTTGATATGCATCCTTATGTGATGCAATTATGTCCATTTCTTGACCATCTCCTTGTACACCTTTTTGGACATTTCTACTAGCATATTTTTGATATCAACTTCTTCATATTTTTGGATTCTCATAATCTTCCTAAAAATGTAACATGAAAATAAACTATTTACTTTTCATATATAAATATAGAAATTAAAGGAATATTAATTTCTATATTGATATATGAAAAGTAAATATAACAAAATTCATATTTTCCATATAATATAATTCTAGAAAAACATTTAAAGGAATATTAATTTTCCATTCCTTCTTTTGTTGTTGTTGTCGTTTTTGCTACTAAAAGTCTAACATGTCTCATTGACCAATTCCCTGGAAAATATTCCTATAGTTTAGATAAAATTTGGTTCTTGGAATCATTGGACTGATTTTTGTATTGTAAGTGGAAAGAACGTTTATACATTCGTTCCACTAGATCCCTCAAATTTTTGTAAAAGTTTTTCCCCCTTTCATTAACCTCCAGAACCACTCTATATGAGCTAAGGAGCAATTCATTTTCATTTGCATGTTCTATCTTTTTTCTTTTCTTAGAAAAACATTCCTTTTCTAAGTTGTTGGTTCCTGTAGAAAATTAAAAATATGTAAATTAATAGATTGTTTGAAACATGTTATCTAATAATTTTAAGTATATTATTGATGAAAATTAAAAAAATAAACTCATATTGAATTGGTATTATTTTTTCATTCACCCGATTCATTATTTTGCAATTTTTCCATCAAGCTTTTACGCTCTTATGGTCCTAGATCAGAAATAATCTTATCGAGCTTCATCATTTTGTGGCTCTGCATGATAAACAACAAATAATACATATTATTTAAACTTACATATAGTTCAAAAATAATAATTTTTGTAAATAATTTACAAAGAGATGGCCTTTTTTTCTTTTCTTGATGTGATATTAGTATTTTTGTTACTTGATCTCTTGTCAGTCATTTCTTTATCAATATGAAACATATACCATACCATTCATTAATATATTTTATAAATAAATCATAAAATTTTCAGGAAAAAAAAATATCAAGAAACCGATGTGACTTTAATGATATGTGCACCAACGTTGCTGCGATGTGTTCTTCTAAACGCACCGACAAAATAGTTGAAACATCATACGGTGCTCTATGTCAAAAGGTGCATTGATGCATTATATGTTAACCAAAAAATCAATTAACACAAACAAATTAATAAAAGTCCTCTAGTGTTAGTTTTTGTATCATATGATGTCGTCGAGGGGGTGGTGCGACATATTCTTATAAATGCGCTGCGCAAATAGGGGACCACAACGGTGCTCTCCGTCAACAAGGAGACCTAGTGCATTATATTTTAAATGGTGCATCAATTAACATAGATAAAATAATTTTTTTTGTTGTCAAACACTATGTGTGTGGTGCCCTATAAT
The DNA here is from genome assembly GCA_034641835.2 of Pinus albicaulis. Lineage (NCBI taxonomy): Eukaryota > Viridiplantae > Streptophyta > Pinopsida > Pinales > Pinaceae > Pinus > Pinus albicaulis. The sequence continues at coordinate 1,496,626,385 of CM076581.1, forward strand.
GAAATAGCGCATTGATGCCCTATTTTACATATGGGACACGGTTAAAAAAATATGTTTTAAAATTTTGTTATCAAATAGTACGTGTGCGGTGCCCTGTGTTAAAACAACGCACTGGTGCGCTAGTTTACACAGGGTGCACCAATTAAAAGGATTAAGTTTTTTAAAAATTTACCCAAGGGCGGACATGGATTGGGATCCGACTATGCAAGTCATCCCGTGGGTTATATATATATATATATATATATATATATATATATATATATATATATATATATATGTATATATATAACCCACGGGATGACTTGCATAGTCGGATTCACAATACAAAACCTATAGATCTAAAATGAAAAACCATAATTCTGAAATCACAAGAAACATGAAGAAGCAAGGGCAGAAACAAAAAGAATAAAGGGTTTAGCATAAAATGGATTTTTTTTGTTTTTTTGTTTTTATTTTTTTTATTTTTCTGAAAATGAACAATAAATTTAATTTTTTTAGTTACTGCATAAAAACCAGGATGAAAAAATGTAAAAAAAACAATAAAATTTAATCACCTGGTTTGAAATTCTATACCACAAGGTTTGAATCACCAGAGGTTTGGAATTCTAATTGTTTGAATAGTTCTGTTTGAAAGTATTTCATTTCTCCACAATGCTCTCATGCTCTCTTGCTCCTCCAAGTATGTCTCGTTCAAATATCTCCCTGGACATTTTTTCAAATATAATGAAATAATGAGAAGTGTTTGCTATTTAAAGAACTGTTTTATGAAATTATATTTTCAAAATTATTTCACCTCCTATTTTTAAATTTACCACTTTTTTTCCCTTAAAAAAATATATTTGTGTTTTTTTTAATTTGTGGCTATTTGGCTCTGGTGCGTCAATTAATAACACCACACCAGTGCACAGTAAATAAAACACACTGGTTCGGTTATCTGTACATTAGCACCGATAAAAATAAGTCCATTTTTAAGGCATCGAAATTACTTTTAGGTGTGTACGCCAAAATTTATTGTTGATTTTTCTCAAATGCAGGGAGAAAATATCATAATTATATTGAATGGAAATTTTTTCAAAATCCAGCTCATTCCATAATATCTCTCAAATTCCATCACAAAGTTCTCCCTATCCATCTTGAGACGTAATATTTACTTCATATTTTATTTATATTTTCATTATCTAACTGAATTTATGTTTTTTATCCATGTCAATCAGCTTGATAAAATCTATAAGTAATGTATAAAAATTTGCAGGTTCATTCAGATTCAGAATCAATTTCAGATGCACAAAATATTCAAACAACTCAAAAAATCGGAAGTTATTATCAGGAGCAGCATACCACAAGGCGCATTTGGTAGATGAAAATAGACAACCGCTTGACCCTACCAATTGTAACAATATTGCATCTTCTAGCCATAATCATGGGACAATGATGTTAGTAATAATTTTTTGGTATAATAATGTAACTATTTCAATGTCAAACCAATTAATCATGCATTTTCAACATGCTTACTAATTGATATCATATTTTTTGTACTAATCACGTACAAATATATTTTTTGAAATTATTAGGATTCTAGTGATGATGAGTGACCTACCTACCATCTTCTATTGCACCCCACTACAATGTCAAATCAAGAGAAGGCTGAATTAAGAGAAAAAATTAGAGAGGAATGATACCAAGAATGGTTGAATCAACCACCTATTCAATTCCCACTACGTCTAGATTCACCAATTAGGAATGACTATAGCAATAGTAGTTCTTCAAAAGCTGGCAACAAAGGCAATCAAATAGAGGTTGGTATGGATGATTACATAAGGGATAGGACTACCATGGTGACAATGTTGTTAGATGCATTCAGGAATGATGATCAGCTAGAAGATGATGCTCATATCGCTGACACCTTTTTCGAAAGCCTTAAATTTTCTTCCACCACCCCTCTCTTTGGACTTGGCGGTCAGTCAAAGTCTACCCAGTTGGGGACAACGATGTTACTGTACAACTTGAAAGAAATGTTTGGCTTGTGGAATGCATGTTTCTCAGAAATGTTGAGAGGTAATTTATAACCATAAATTCGTCCCTTATATTTTGAGAAATATAATAACACAATGAACATTACAAATGGTCAAGTTTATTAACGTTAATAATTATATCGGTATTAATGTACATTTAATATATTCCATGATCACTAATCACAGGTTATTCAAAGATAAGGTTCTTCCAAGTGATAATGTCTTGTCCAATAGCTATGAAGAGGCAAATAAATTATTGAAAATGTTGGGTGTTGAGTACATATCATATCATGCATGTCCAAATGGTTGTATTATTTATAGAGGAGAATATGTAGATAAAGATATGGACATGGTATGATAAATAAAAAAATAAGGGTAAATCATGTGGTCCTCCATTTAAGATATTTACCCACATGCCTATAATCCCAAGGATTCAAAGGCTATTTCATTGCAAATAATTAGCTATGCTGCATGGATGGCATGCCTCACACAGAAGTGAGTTGGGAGTTATGTGAATTCCAAGATATTTAATATCCATGAAGCATATAGAGGATACATGGCCCAAAAAATTCAAGGATGAAGTATGAAGCCTACGACTCAGCATAGCCATGGATGGAATCAACCCATATTCCCTCCATAACACTAACTATTTTGTTTTCCCTATAGTAGTGATCAATAAAAATACCCCCCCATGGTTGTCCATGAAGAATGAACACCTTATGTTGGCTCTCAAAGTCCCTGGTAGAAGACAAGTGAAGAATATGGATGCCTACTTACAACCACTAGAAGATGAATTGAAGGAATTATAGGATATGACAAATGTATACGATGGATCAAGACCCATCGCAGTAGAGAGGAGTTTTATGCTGTATGGCATATGTTCTTACATGATACATGATTATCTATGGTTAGGAGTTTTCTTTGGTAATTTACATGTTTATTGATTTGTTTACATAAGTAACAATATTATTTCACATATTAGTTATTTAATTCATTGTAATTGTTATGATATTCATGATATTATTTAACGTGCCATGCATATAAATTGTATACGATAATCTCGCGGGTCTTGTAAAAAAAGGATATTTTGGATGTAAATGTTGTGGACCTTCTCTGAAAGCTAGATGGCCCAATGACGTGCAAAAGCTAGTGTATGACAGCTCCACAGTATTCCTCCCAGAAGAACACCCTTACAGAAGAGCAGCAACCTCTTTTAATGGTAAATGAGAGAGAACCCAAAGGCCTCCCATAACGACACCAGTTGAATGGATTAGATCATATGAGAGAGAGAAGGAGAAGGAGTTCATAGAAATTTTCACTTCAAATGGGGAGCCTATAGAAATTTTCACTTCAAATGGGGAGCCTATGTTAGATTATCTAGAATTATTCGACACCTATGTTGAGAAACTGCCCATTGGGATGAAAAGGAAATCTATCTCTTATAACCTCCCATATTGGGAGAATCTTAAGATTACCCACTTATTAGATCCCATGCATATATTTGAAAATGTTTCATATTCTTCATGGAGGCATATATCATCGAACAAAGTGACACATTGGCTGTTAGGAAATATCTTATTACTTCAAAAACTAAAAAGAAACATTGGCCAAGATGACTAGAAATTACAGGATCAGAGGGAGGCACTGATCTTTATAATTCATGGTATTTCAAAGAAGGTTATGTCCCATGGGTTTTAAAAAAATATGATCTTTCTTTGGCAAAGGAAATTATAACGGGTGTGAGGGTGCCATATTCATACGGGCATTCACTATGGCGCTACTTCACCATGGATGACCATTTGTCGGGGTTTAAATCACATGACCATATGAATATTCTAAGTGTACGTATAATTTCAAAAGAATGATTTTATCATTTTTTATATTAATAAATTTTATCCCATGCAAGGATCATAAAACATAACTAATTTTGTATATTATTGCACATGTTTATAACTTTGTAGTGTCATTATCCTTTGTTCATGCATGGGTGTGTGAAACATGAATTCCTCCAAGACCTAAAATGTGCCATATCTTAATTATCTGCATTTGTACGTTGGATCACGTCAAAGGAGATTCATGTTTCTAGCATTCCATGGTGGCGTCAAGATATAGTTGAGATTTTTTGTATGTTTCAGAAGGAACTGTCAACGAGTTTCATGGACTTGCAGGTTCATCTTCTAATTCACTTAGTATATGAGGTTGAATTAGTTGGGGTGGTTGCTTGTCGTTGGATGTTCTTCTTAGGGAGGTACATAAATAAATTGAATGGTTTTGTTTGAAAAAGGGAAAAACTTGAGGGGTCTATGGCAAAGGGGTACATATCATATGAATCTTTCTATTATTCCAGTGAGTACATCAAGTGGATCGAAAATAAACCAGGTGTGATGATTTGGGACGATGAAAGGGATGAAGATAAAAGAAAAGGGGAGTTGCTCCAAACGAATGGAAAAAGGTGCTTGATAAAGAGTAAGCGACTTACAATTTTTCAAATTTACACAAAGTAAATATTCATTTTGAACATTGATATAATGTATATTTTGATCTCATATGTAATATATGTCAGTTTGATTTCACCAGTGAATGCATAAATTGAAGCAATCAATAAATTCGTTCTTTACAATCATGAAGCAACACAACCGTGGGTCGCATTATATAAACAAAAGAGGATGGAATGGGATAGTGACAGGAAAGAAAAGATGGTTGAATGGTAGAAGTGTGCCTTATCCCAATCATTTAAAAGAATATATGCCAAAAATATGCCCCAATAGTTGGGTTGCTGACCAAGTCAGAGAGAAATACAATGCAACCAGTCGTTACCCGCGTGTTGAAGAGGATGCGCTAAACGTAGGGATTGGGTGCACCGACTTGGTAATAATATATTTAATTATGTATATTTGAACTTAATAATGCACATTTCAAATGTAATTACATCTATATTTCATATTTTAACCATTGGGTTATTATAAGACACATGACACTATCATTTTTTAAATTCTTATAGGTGCATTTGTTCCCATCTATGTGGGAATATGGACACCATTTTCGCATATAAAATTATAATGATGAAAACATGACACAAGGCTATGGAGTGGAAGTCAAGTTCGATCAATCTACTCAATTTAGCCACCGTGATCAAAACCTAGTACGAGGGACATTAGGTTACGTCAGAGAGATACAAGAGATCATTGAAGTGGATTTCTCTTCTTTCCAATGTGTTATTTTTAGGTGCAAGTTGTGGGGCACCTTTGATTGGAATAATCTAAAGGAAGATCACGATAGTAGGCTAATATGTATTAACTCTCGAAAGATGTGGGATGAAGCTAAGGAGCCCTATGTTTTCCCCAAACATTGCAACCAGGTTTTTTTTTTTACCCTGTTGTGTTGGATAGGGATTGGTGGTTCGTATTTAGACATGAACCTAGATCAAAACATATTTTTGAGAAAAATAGTGTTATCATGCCAAGCGAGTTGGAAGATAGTGAGGGTGATCATGAGAATCGAGAGTGATATGGTACATGTGTTATTTCATCATTTATACTTTCTAAGATGGGTTTTTATAAAGAAGAGGACTTAATTACCTTATAACTAAGACTCTTTTTTTCGAAACATTATAATATGTATTTTGAATTAATTAAAAATTTGCATTGTGTTAATGTTAAAATCATTTCACTTGATAATTTGCATTATGTTGATCTCGATAACAATGGTGTACTGTATAAAGTTCTTTTTTTTGGTATGTAAGATCATAATAAAATAATGATGATTCTAAAGTACATGAATTTATTTTCATTATTTTACAAACTTTATTATGTTACAAAAATTCATATTATTCTAGATTTATTATTTTGCAATTTTACAAATTTACAAATTTAAAAATTTAATAAAAACATTTAACATTAATACAATTAAAATTTTACAAAAAATTTACATACAATTACAATTACAATTAAAATTACAATTACAATGTTTACAATTACAATTTTATAATTTTACATATATACAATTACGATTAAAATTACAATTACAATATTTACAATTACAATTTTATAATTTTACATGCAATTACAATTACAATTACAATCGTTTCACATTAATATAGTTAAAATTTTACAAATATTTTACATACAATTACAATTAAAATTAAAATTAGAATTAGAATTATAATTACAATTTTATAATTTCACATACAATTACAATTACAATTACAATCATTTCACGATAAACTAAATATTACAATTACAATTAAAATTTTACAAGTATTTTACATAAATTTAAAATTAAAATTACAATTACAAATACAATTACAATTTTACAATTTTACATACAATTAAAATTAAAATTTCAATTACAATCACGACATAATATTTAATAAATATCATGATTTAATATTAAAAATAAACATAACGATCATGATAACCATTGTACAAACATAATATTCTACTAAAAAACACATTCAAATTCGCTAACATAATCTAATCATCGTGATCATAATCATCTAACAAAACACAAGCATTGCATAACATCATCATAAGACTAACATCAAATATACAACTCATGTCAAATAACTGCTATCACATACACATCTATCTACAAGTTGCACATTAAATGAACATATCTAACATGATCTAACAATATACACATCATTTTGATCACCAAAATGTAAATTAAGTACAGCTGCAGCATGAACATAAAATACATGGACCATATATATATATAATGTAAAAAATATACAACTGTAATATAAATGTCAAATATTAGTTGATGGTACATCATGAATAGTAGTACTAATCGAGGCCTACTTACTTATTGGTCCAACCTCGAAAAGCTCAGATAGATGGAAATCATCAAATGCCTACTAATATGGAGGTGGCACCTCATGTTGATCAAGATCAACTGCATGCTCATGATGACTCGACGTGGATGGTCCAACTTGCTCATGATCATGAGTACTTCTGGATGCTGTAGGCTACTCATGATGACTAGACATGGATGGTCCAGCCTGCTCATGACCATGACTACTAGATGCTACAGGTTGAGAAGGCTGACTTGACGTGGATGGTCCAACTTGCCCATGATCATGACTGCTGGTCGGTGCTGCGGCATTCTCATTTGCGGCACAAGGTGAATGATCATCACTCCCATGATCATGAACATCAGATGATGCATCGCTACTCGACTGTTGATATATTGTGTCTTGACCATGCCTATGTCAAAGGGACCTCTTTAACTGTGCCACTAAACTAGTAGCTCCTATGACATGCCACATCAAGGTGAACATGTCATGTGGCATGCCTCTCCACATTGATTTCCGCCTATCATCGGCCTATATCTCTATGATAGTGTTCGGCCTAACTCTCTCCTCCACAAGCAGTCGACAGAGTTGGTCACCCAACTCCAATCTAAATCTAGTGTCAGGCCTATGCCTCACACCAGCTGGTACCTGCACAACATGAGGACCAAGTATATCTGCACAGACCTGATCGTTGGCATTTTATATCTCCTAATCATCATCAAGATCTACACTTGGATCATTTAGCGGTGGTGGCATCTCATTTCCATCAAATTACCCAATATCTACAAAATATATATACGTACACAAAAATAATTAGGAAATTTCATTAAACAGTTTAATAAAAACAAGTTAAATAACATGTTAGAATAAATTTAAAGAAAACAATAATATTACCTCTATCATCTGGTGACTCATCATCTGTGAAGAGGATATTGGCACACCCTTGTCAATCCAAACCAGGATACAGACAGGGGACCAGAACAAATGCATGACCATCAACACTAGCTAGAATATCCAGTGCATCATGCAATATCCTCATGGAAAAGTATGACTCACCCCTCTTGGGCATCATCTATCCCCACATGTGCATATGTACATGCAGAATTGGCCTACAAGGCTGCCGAAAAAAGTAGGCCTCATCTATGGAAACCACTAAAAAAATAAACAAAATACCTCTAAAGAAAAAGGGAAGTTCACCCTCCCTTATGCCTAAGCACGACATCTATATAAAGTTGTACAGAACTACTGCAAAAGAATCACAGACCACCTCACAAGTCGTGGCACCTGTAAGAAAGAATCGACATAAAATAAAATCATGCAACTAATTTGTTGCATGTCAATGGAATGGTGTGCAATGGTCGAAATAAATAGTGAGAGGAACTTCACCTCTTGTCCACCAAATGAAGAAATACGTAAATGACCACCAGAGACCTCAAAATCTGCAGGAGACAGTGTATCGGTGCTAATGTATCTATGGGAGTACACTAAATGAATCCCTATTGCATAGCCGACAAGGACGTCTAGGAATGAGGGAAAATCCTACACTCTCATCAATAAGCCAATAATAAAATAGATGTCCTCCTGGGCAAGGCTAAGGCTATCAGCATCCAACCCAAATCAGTAATCCGTGGGCATTCCACCTGAAGATAAGTTGTCACAATAACCCACCATGGCCCTTCAGGGATGTAGCATCCTCATAGAACTTGAGGAGGCCTAACTCCCTCAGGAGTGTATGGGTGGCTGATGTAATAGGGTGAGGTTATGTATATCTCTCCCTCTCTCGTGCCTCCCACAGGTGAGCCACGTTATACTGGTCCACCATATATTCTAGTTGTTCCCTCTCTTCTCTCCTTTGATGTCACTGAATTATTGACATATTAAATAAAAAAAATTTATTCAAGGAGACATGGATATATATATATATATATATATATATATATATATATATATATATATATTTTGAAAAAATGTTTCTGCGCCCAAAAATACCGCCCTGCGTGCGCCCAAAAAAATAGGCATGCACTGGTACTAGTGCATATGTTTTTATCGTGCACCAGCTGTGGTGCGCCTAGAAATTTTCAGCGCACCTCACATCATGGCCTATACTTTCTCAAGTGGTGTGTTGACTAAACTGTCCAACCCGGGGCGGATAATTCCATCAACGCACTGCCAAACATAAGTTAATGGTCAATAGTGCAGTCGTTTAACCGATCGCACCGTTGACTATGTACATATTTGAGAGGGCGGTGGGATAACCAAAGTACTCGCCCCAGGGTGGATAGTTTCGTTAGTGCACTACCCTCCTAGCATCATTACATCGTAAATGGTGTGGTGGTATAACCAACCACACCGTTGATTATGTACTAGTATTTGAAGGGTGGTGTATTAACCAGGCTATGCGCCCTGGGGCATATAGTTTAGGCAGCACACCGCCCTCCTGACATTAGTACCTGGTTAATGGTGCGGTCGTTTACATGAACGCACTATTGATTATGTCCAAGTTTAGGAGGGTGGTGCACAAACCAAAATATCCACCTTGGGGAGCATATTTCAGTCAACAAACTTCCCTCCCGAACTTGGGCATGGTCAACGGTGCGGCTGAGTAACCAACCGCACCGCAATTTATGAAATTTTAAAAAATCACGATGCATCATTTCGGTACCGCACCGGAACCGGTGTAGATACCATTAGCACTGGTCGTGGTGCAACCTATAAATTTTCAAGAAGCATTGCGAACCGGTGCCAGTCGAACAGCTCAAGTGGATTGCGTGAGATTTTTTTTTTTTAAATGGTGAATTTTAAGTTATTTTACAAAACTAATCTGTTAAAAAGTTCAATTATGGAGAAATAAGTAAAATATTTGTACATTTGGGCGTCAAGGAGGCATATTTGCTGCAGAATTTTCAAAAGTAAATTTTCCCACCTTTTTGCAAAATTTGAAAAGGAGATGGTGGGCAATGGACGACAATAGTGTGGTCAATGAGAGCACCAATGGCAGGGCACCTCACAGAAGGTAAATTTTCACCGATGGTTGAGGATATATGGAGCAATAAAAAGTGAAAAATGCGGATTTTTGGCCATAATTTTTTTTATTTATTTAGCTTTGTTCTGGTGCGCGGGTTTTTGAGGCACATCGAGCAGTTTCTTCCAACCGCAGTGGGTTGTTTAAGTTTTGGCATGGGTTTTTAGGACACACTGGGGCTGAATCTATGTAGATCACTGGTGCATTACAGTAATTAGATGCACCGGGCCAGTTTGTACAGAGAGCACTATGTCCCGGTGTGCCACTTTGTAGTACGCATCGGTTATTTTCTAGTGGAACGTACCATTACAGTGTAGGATGAGAAACACACCAGAAAAAAAAAACACATTTTCATGTTTGTTCATAAGAAAAAATCCCTCGGTTGTGAAAGGAATAAATGCTTAAGACATTTTAAAAGTGTGTCACTGAACTAATTTTATCATCAGGTCTTTGTTCTATCCTTCTGGAAATTAGTTTTCTAAAACCCTTAATGATCTGGAATAATAAAAGATTTCACAATTCCATTGATTGCTGATATCTGAATGGAAAATGAGAACTATAGAGGAAACTCAATGTAATATGCTATAAACACAGAATCTGTTACTTTTAATTTTCAAAGAGAATTTATGGAGAGAGAGGAAACTCAAAATAATATGATGTAAACACATAGTCTATTACTTTTAAGTTTAAGAGAGAATTCATGGAGAGAGAGGAAACTCAAAATAACATGTTGTAAACACATAATCTATTAATTTTAAGTTCCTGATAGAATTTCTGAAGTGAGAGGAGTTGGAGTGAAGGAGCGCTTCTTAAGGCTATTTAACTCTTACTTACAAACGTAAATCAGAGACCAACTGCTTATTTACATCACTTCATTCATGGAAGAAACAACATAAAATGACACAAGAAACACGAATCACCATCAACAGTTGTAGGAAACTTGCTGCATCTTTTATTCACTCATCAGAAAAAGAAGTACAAAATGTAGTCTCCAAGAGGTCCAGAACTCGGAACCCCTCCTCTCTCTTTCTCTCTTCCTTAAATACAAACAAAAGTAATTTGTAACTGCTCGAGCTTCTTGAAACTCCTAGAATGCCTAAAATTTTAAACTATTTATTACATTGCAATCGAGGAAATCATTTTAGCTTTTATCTTAAAAAATAAAATAAAATAAAACTTGAAATATAATCCTTTTGTTGAATCTGATTTTTTGCAGATGTGTCTCCTTCCATTTCTGCTGTGATATAGTAACAGTCTTCATAAATGTATCTCTACCCAACTATTACCATGCTTTTGTATTTTGAAGACTATCATCATGTCACCTACTACCCGAATCTGCCTCTTCTGCTCATGCTCGTATCATTTATTATTTGATGAATAAACTGCTGCAAACACATACCATTGTTCAGCACGTAGCATCGGTTCTTTTCTTACCTGAGTCTGCCCTATGTTCAGACTTTCCTTTGTGACTACCGTAGGATTGGACTTTAAAAGATACTTCAATTTTCCTTTGAAAACTATCACGTTCGTCCCTTTATCACATTTAACATTTTGACATTCGTAACATATTCATGAGTGTCATTCCTCCTAATCTTGCGACGTGTGATGTGCGATAAGGGTAGGGATGACATGGCAAGTGGAGGTGGGGTAGATCACAAATCGCAATCAGTGATATGAAACCCTATTGAATTTGACATTTCGACATTCATAACATATACATGTATACAATTCCTCCTGAGTTTGCGATGTGTGGTTGGAATATATTAGTTCATAATTCTAACCTGCATCGTGTCCACTTCGTTATCGCACTTCACACTTCGGCGAATCTCGTTATCTTATGATTTCTATCCCTTTTGAGCTTGGGATGTGAGATATGCGAGAGGGTCCCATGATTGGACTTTAAATACTTTAGATTCAAGCTTCTACCTATATTACATCTATTCCTTGTAATGCATTCCGCATTTGAATGATTCAATCCTTGTTTTATTCCTCGTGAGATTTGCGATATGCGATCAGGCCTTCGACATGAAATTGCGATTGAGCCTCCGAACATTGGTTCTATATGTATATTTTCATGACTTGATACTAACTTGTGTGCAATGTTCTAAACGCATCAATCAGCCCAAATATTGAACTGTTCTGCATGCGAATAAGACCAACTTGACCCTTGCTACATGCTTTTTTTCTTTGCTTCTCCTCTAGCTTAGATTACACCTCCAATGTTACTGCTTCTGTGATTTTGGTTCCAGTGAAGATGTGATGATAAATCATCATTGAGCTTGTGTTTATCCTTTTGAGCATGCTGTAGGTATTCTTGAAATTTTAACAACCGTTCCTCAACAACCCTGAATTTATTAGAACCTCTCTTGACTTTTAGCTGAGTGAAATTATGCTACAACACCGCAAAAACCTCCACCCACCAACCTGCTCTAGTAACCTCTACTACAAATGGATATCTGAGGTATTTTTATAAGGGGTTCCTCAAAAACATTTGGGTATTTTCCTTGTAGTGCTCCCTTCGGAGTATTTTCAATACCTATTATGGCTACGTTGAGCCTTCTTAATTTGACCCTCGGGATCCCACTTTGGTACATCGATCCCCCATCCAAAACCCCGCATGATTAGCTCAAACTTTATATCACTTTGACCCGGTCTAACCAATTGCCACGACCCCTACCTTTGCTTCAATGCCTCCGCAACCTCAATGAGAATCTACTCCTGTTGCGAAAGCATATGGTCATGGGGGAAAAACTAGAAAGAAGGAACGTAAGGAAAAGCCCCCCCAAAAAACTCCTGCTCCTCCTAAGCCTCCAAATAATTAACCTATGTGCGCTTTGTGGGACGTTACTAGGAATGCCACCCATAACTGTCCTGAAATTCCGCATCTCAAACCTGTTGTCAACAAGTCATTTCCTAAATCTGTTATCTTGGAGGTCCATGTTACCTTACCAGATTCAGCTAAGTAACACAAATAGTTGTGCTCAAACCACCCTTTTTCTTTGTGTTATCTTCATGGCCACTATTCTCACCTCTGTCCCCATCTCGACGAATTTCTCGAAACTCTTGAAGTTGTTCACAAAATAGAGGCCAGTCGTAGTGGATCCTGTACCCCTCTACTTCTATGTTGTTCCTAGGTAAAACTGGAGGAAATTTCCATACGTCCTCTTGATGTCGAGATGACGAAATCGACAGCCACCATCCACTATCTATCATCACCCATGACATCATTGGTGGAAAACTCCTCTGGGGAGTTCCCTTCTATTTCGACTGAACATCCTTCGGTTATCACCTAGGGCTCAACATTGGTAGATGTTTCATCTTCTAGCTCTTTGTCTACCGTCTGTAGTGATGCATATGTGAACCATATCTCTCATGATGATGCGTTAGGTAACCCTGCCGCGTCACATGGTATTTCTTCTAATAGTCCCCCCATATTTCACTCTGATGAAGACATTATGGAAGCAATGACCACCCCCAAATTTGCTTGGGATGATATGGACCACCGTGCATACTTCCTCCTGCAGCAGTCCCTTGGCCAATATGTTGTGGATTCTAAAGACTTTATCTCCGATGAATTTTATTGGTTTAGAAATCCCATTCTCGCACCCGATGATTTCGAAGAAGGAAATATGGTCAATATGTATCCTACCATTAAAACCAACATTTCTTATAAACCAAGGATAGAATAAAACATTTCCTTTGGGGTACATTTCACCTCAGAAGAAATTGAATCTTACACTAAGCTATTCAAGGAATTCCATGATGCTTTCGCTTGGTCCTATTTAGAGATGCCCAAAATTGATCCTACCATTTTCGAACAACATATCGATACATGGCTCAAGGCCAATCTTGTCCATTAAAATTTGAGACCCATTAATCCTTCCAGATGTGAGGTTATCAAAGTCGAAATCGACAAGCTCAAGCATGCTGGTTTTATCTATCCCATTGGATACACCACTTGGGTCTCTAACCCAGTTCCCATTCTCAAGAAACAAGGCACCATTCGTGTCTGCACCAACTTTCACGACCTAAAAAAAGCTTGTCCCAAAGACAAATTCCCCACACCATTAATTGAAAAAAGCATACATGAGCGTGCAGGGCATGAGGTTATATCGTTTATGGATAGTTAACCGCTATACTGATTTGTTAAAGACCGCTTTTATTATTCTGTGGGGAACATTTTCTTATAGAGTCATGTCGTTCGGCCTAAAGAATGCCGAAGCAATGTTTCAGTGGGTCATCTCATATTATTACCATGACCTGGCTCATATTATCTTGCCTACCTTGACAACCTCACTGCTCGTTCTAGGCAGAGAGTGCAACACATCCATGATTTGCATACCATTTTCCTCTGATGTCACAAGTATAATATTCGCCTGAATCCATTGAAATGTTTCTTTTGTGTCCCTTCTGGTAGTCTCGTGGGCTTCATCGTGTCCAAATATGGTATTGTGCTTGATCCTCTTAAAGCTCAAGCCATTCTTGAACTTCTGATTCCTCGTACCTTACGCCAGTTACAGTGCCTCCAAGGCAAAGCCAACTTTCTTCATCGATTCATCCCTGACTATCAAACCACCGCGCATGGGTTTCTAAGACTCCTTCGCTCTACCATTCCATTAGTTTGGGATGACCATGCCCAACTATATTTTAACAACCTGAAACATGCTCTCACCTTTTGTCCCTTAATAAGTCCTCCTAACATTGAAAGGGATTTCATCTTGTACATCTTAGCTTCCACCCACTCAGTTGCTAGGGTCCTTATCAAGGAAGATGACATAAAAAATGAACATGTTATATATTATTTTAGTAAGAACCTTGTAGGACCCCTTGTTTCCTACTTGCATGAAGAGAATTTGGCATTGGCCATTTTGTTCTCGGTCAAAAAAATTCGTCAATATATCATTATGCATTACACCAAGGTTGTGACCAGTTCCAATCCTATGGAATTCCTATTGAGTAGATAGATCTACACTAGGAAATACACCTAGTGGGTCATTATCCTTTAGGAATTCGGATCTCAAATTTGTCACACCCAAGAGTAAGAAAGGTTTATACCTTGCTGAACTCATTTCTAAATTTCCTATCAGTATGCAATATTCGTCAGTTAATGATGATTTACCTGATGAACATTTAGTCACCATTACCTCGGATGAATCTTGGTATGGCAACATCCTTACTTATCTGCGAACCCAAAATTTCACTCCCCCTATTGATCATGATTCACAACGATGTATACGACACTAGAATCCGCACTATCTTATCATCGGTGATGATATCTATTGTCACAGTGTTGATTCTGTCCTCCGTCATTATATCACACATACCAAAGCTGAGAAAGTAATTAATGCATTCCATAATGATGCTTATGGTGGCCACTTCTCTGGTTTGGCCACTGCCCAAAAATTCATGTGCGCTAGGTATTTTTGGCCTTCTCCCTTCGATGAGTGCATTGAAGCAGTCAACCGCTATTTGAACTGTCAAATTTTTGCCCCAAAGGCGTGAGCTCCTCCTGCTCCTCTCCATCCTGTAATCTCCATTGGACCATTCTACAAGTGGGCCATTGAATTTACAGAGTTTCGATCTCCATCTACTGGTAACCACAAATATATCATTGTGGTGGTTGACTATTTTACCAAATGGGATGAGGCCATGCCAACATTCAATAACACCGTAGCTACCATGGCCCTCTTTTCCTTTAACCATGTTATCACTCGATTCAGGGTTCCGAAATTTTTTTTCTCTGACCATGGCCAACATTTAGAAGATGATATTTGGCATGAGCTGTCCTCTCTATTGGGCTTTGAGCAGCAATATTCATCATCCTATTACCCTCAAGGTAATGGTCAAGTTGAAGCGGTCAATAAAATCCTTAAAACTATGCTTCAACGAACGGTGAACAAGCACAAAACTAACTGGCACCTTATGCTCTTCCCTACTTTTTCGACCTATTGAACTTCTATTAAAACCGCCACCAGGTTTACTCCTTTCTACCTTGTTTTTGGCAAGAAGGTAGACTTATCAATCAAGTGTGAAATCCCCTCCCTTCAATTAGTCATCAAACTTCTCCCTGCCACTCAACCTTTAGAAAAAAGACATGTTATGCCCGAGCATGCATCTAAATACCATCATGCTTCGTTACAAACCATCGAAGTGGCCAAGAAACACACCAAAGCTCAATATGACTGAAAATTCCACCCTCGTACATTTAACGAAGGTGACCTTGTTCTAGTGTATGATTAGGCTCATGATGTCGTCGGTCATGGGAAGTTTGACTCATTATGGCTAGGACCTTACATCATTAGTAAGGACTTGGGTAAAGGGGCATACCTTCTAGAGTATTTTGAAGGCCACCCCCTTCCTAACCGTCGCAATGCACTCTACCTTAAGAAATCCCATACAGATTTATATTTTATTTCTGTCATAGCTAGCTTGCATATTTTATTTTTTGATGATTTGATACTTCATCAAGAAGCCTTTTTTCCATGAAGGGTCACTTCGACGCCTCTCAAAATCAAATTTCTACACTTGCGCCACTTATACTTGGGGCACCACTTAGCCTTCATAATTGTTGAAGCTTGTTTCGATTTTCTTCATGAGTAACCATCTTGTGCTCATGCTTTTATGGTCCCCAACAGGCCTATTCTATGTGGAAACATCATCGAGTCGCCCTTGATCAAAGCATCTAAGTTGAGTCATCATTGCACTCATGGAGTATGTCCTAAGTCCCTTTTTGCCTCCCGTCATAGTATTCCATCCATTCATGCTTTGTCCCTCTCTCATGTAGTCCCACTTTCCCCCATTCCCTCATGAGTTGAGTCAATCGCTTCCAGGTCATCCATGCTTTTTATGCTCTCACAAAGGAAGTCCTCCATTTGCTACTCAATATCCCCCACTCCATCATCATCCCTAGTGTTAGTCCATCATTCGATCTACTATATTCCCTCATGCCTTAGTTGAGGACCCTCACAGACTCACCTATGATGGAACTCCTTCTATCGTCATCGACACATTCATTCCAAAAGACAGGTCTAGAGGTTGGTATATCGTGGTTCAAGATTTTATCATTGTTTGGTGCCTCGAATCAGGAAAAGGGACTCCTCATTGCTCTTTGACTTGATTTTTTCTCATCCACTCCACTTCAGCATGATCAATATTCATATACTCAATAGTTCGGTGATCTAGAAGATTGATCCAATGATTCCCGAGTGTGTGTGAGATGTTTCAGATCTCATGAGGGGGTGGCCCTTTAGGTATCCCCCCACATGCTTGAATTACATCATTATCTTCTACAGCCTCAGATGCAGCTCTGCAGATTTTATGGGTTCAGCCCCACCTGCTTGCAGTGCCTCTAACAATGCATGTATCACTTAGATGATCCATTTATATTTTTAGATCACTTTCCTATTTATCAGGGCTTCTATAGTTTCTATTATCTCATGTACTTAGATATTATTATATTCAGTACTCATTGTTTTCCTAGGCACAACTTGTATGTGGGATTCATTATGTTTTTGTGTGGGCCATTTTTACACAACATTATCATGTACATTATAACTCAGTTTCATTTTACTGGGCGAATGATTATTCTTTGTACTTGGTTATCTCTACGGGCATAGGTATGCCTCCCCCGCCTCATTTATATAGGTACTCAATCATAAAAGGAGACTTACAATTGTCGGTATCACCCCCTCAGGGTTATTATCCTCTCTTGCTTCGCTTCGCCTACATATCTCTCTCTCTCTATGACTCCGCTTAGGTGTCTAGTGATTGTGTTCTTACAACGTACTTCGGTCATACGATTAGCTCCTAACACTCGCACATTGGGGGCCAATATGTGACACCAATTTTGGGTCATCTAACCATGTATAATTATATGAATCGAGATACACCATCTAAGACCAATTTTACCATAGTAAAATTTTTTTTTCTAAGAAATAATTTAATAAACCATAGTTTATTAATTTATTTCATGTCCAAAATAGAAAACCCCATGAGGAATAATTAAATAAATCCTTATTTATTTGAGTTTCCTCTAGGAATAATTAATTAAACCTACGTTTCATTATATTCTTGGACATATTTAACCCAACTAATGACAAATAATTAGATAAATCATTATTTATCTTATTATTCTATAGGAATAAATAATTAAATCATCATTTAATTAATATTCCTTGTTAAATTGGACTAAATCATTTAGGAATAATAAAAGAAATAATTATTTGTTTAATTATTCCTTGATCCCATCCTCGAAATGATAAATAAATAAATTTTTTTGTTTATTATTTCAAAATAAAGGGATTTAACCAATTTAAATTCCTTTTCCCTCTAACAAAATATAATAAAATATTCCAAGCATTTAGATCTAGATTTTGGTTAATAATATTTTATTATACACCATTATCAAGGATAACTCAATATTTTGTTATAAATAGAAGGGTTTTCCATTCATTTCGTACCTTTGATCCATTTTATTTTACATTTTCTTATTGCGCTCCCTTTGAGTTCTACACATTTTGGGTATTCTACAACCATTGAGAGAGAAAATCTGAAGATGAAGCATTTGAGGACAACCAAGAACCCATCCCATTGAGGGCGACTGTATCAGTTCTCTTCCCAGGTGTTACATAATACAAAAAATTATTTATAATTCTTGTCTTGTCCATTGGATATTTTGGAGAAACTCTTATTTCATTTTGTTGTTTAGTTGCTTTATGTGCATAGATCTAGGTTTATTTTTCATTTGTTCCAATATTCTATTGTAGATCTAATAAGTTTTACAACCAGCTTTTTTGTTAGGTCTGTTTGTCATGTGAAACTAAAGTGATCTCTTTTCGCACACTTGCGTTAAGATTTCATATTAACAATTATATTAATATTAGATATATTTACATACTATTGATAAAAAATCCATATCTTCCATAGATTTTCCTTGGTCGCATATGACTAAAACTAGCCTAGATCTATATTAAATCTGGATCTATCAAGGGCCGAGAGGGATCAAATCTCTCGAGGTGAAAACCTTTCCTCAAGTTTTACATTAAAAAAAGAGGTTTTCGCTTCGAGAGATTTGTTCCCTCTTGGCGCTTTATAGATCCAAATTTAAGATGGATATAGGCTGGTCATAAACCCAATTAACATATTAAAAAGGAAAGAATTTAGTTAGTATAATAGTTTTCCATTTGGTTAGTATAATAGTTTTCCTACCATTCACTCTCAATTGAAAATTTCTGGCCAAATTTATTTTATTAATGGTGATTCTAATTTTATTATTAAGTTATAATCTAAAACTATAAGGAAAACATTCCGTTAGTATAATAGTTTTCCTGTCATTCACTCTAAATTGAAAATTTTCATCAAATTTATTTTATTAATGTTAATTTAAATTTTATTGTTAAATTGTAATCTAAAACTATAAGAGATTACATAACATTTTATTAACTTTTTTCCCCAAGGAGAAATCATAATTTTCATTATTTTTTAGAAAATTACATGATGTAGATGCTCAATAGCATATGCATCAAATTGTGACTGTGGTCACATCAAAAATTGTCCAAAATGGGTTCCTTGTCGGGAAGTCAAATGATAATAGATCATATAAAAAATGATGTTGATATCACATATGAGTGCAAATATACATAAAAAAAAGTAATTTGTAACTGTAAATAGGCATATATAGTCAAAATTAGGGTGTATTGCCCCCGCTGGTGGATGATCATTGTAAGGCCAGTGGTAATAGCTATAGTGCTCCTGTCCCGATTGTTCTTCAATAAACGATTGCCCCCTAGGTTGGTTCACAACCTCCTTGGATAGGTAATTAGAAATGTGATTGCGGTCCCTGAAAATGTGTTGACAAGAGATAAAATCAAAATGTGCTTTCAATTGCCAATTTTCCTCCAAAATGATCCAAAGTGTTTGAACGTGACAAACTAAATTCTGGTTGAACCAATTAATAATAATTTTGGAGTACCCAAAAATATAAATATGCTCACAGCCTTGCTGTAATGAAAAATGAAGAAGATGTCACAGAGAGGAGTTCAAATAAATTATTAGTTCCATGAACCAAACCCATATTAATTTTGAAGAAGTGATGATCATTGAGGTACATAATGACACCCCCCACACATTCAATTAGCTGAGCAGATCCATCAAAATAAGCCCATGGGAGATTCCTATATATAACTTCAGGGATGAGAGTTCGCGGAGGACGGGGAGGATCGTCATCGGGGACTGTTATATATAGTTATGATGTGGGATGAGGCAAGAAACCAATTAGGGGTAGTGTCACTGAAGATGGATTTGTTCCCGAGAATCCAAATTCCCTAGCAAATAAGGAGGGGGAGGTTGTGAGTATTGAGTGGAGAAGAAACATTCCACCATGCTTACCAAGCCTCAGAAACATTATGGCCTTCCCACCGAGAATTTATATGGAGAGAAGTGAGGGTATGTGCCTAGAAAGTACGGGAGGAGGGGCAATGGAGGAAGAGATGATCAATGGATTCATAATCAACTCTCCAGAGGGTACACCAGGTGGGGCTGTGAAAGGCTCGCTTAGGCAATTTGTCACTAATTGGAGCTTTATTGTGGAGAACACAGCACATAAAGAGTTTAGCCCTAGGGGGGCCTTATGTTTCTAGAGGCATCTCCACCACCAGGTAAAATTCAAAGAGCAATGATCCGAATAGATAAAGGAATATCCATCTTTGGGGGTAGATTGACCATGAGCCGCATGTGACCAAATAAGCTCATCATCACTTGGGGTGATACGGATATGATATTTTGAGAGAGAAATAATGCATTTAAGCCAGGTAGGTCACCAAGGGTAAGGTATACCAAGTTTTACTGTAGATTTCCAGCCTTCTAAGAAGAGAGTATATGTATCTACAGTAGTAATCTGAGAAATAAATAAGATACCTATGCTGGTAAGGTGGAGAATAAGTTCATGTGGGAGCAGGTATGCATTACCACAACCTAACCATGGATCTAATACCACACGGGCTAAGTTCCCAAATCTGATATGCCAAGTCAATCCATATCTAATGTATGCAAGGGAGTTGAGAACTACCTTCCAAATATAGGAGATGTGTCTTCTGTTCCATGTTGAGCTTCTGATCCAATCAATGAGGAGCATTGGTCTGATGTATTTCTGAGTGACCACCTATGTCCAAAGATTATGTGAGGTCATAATTTGTCAGCCCATCTTAGAAACAAGTGCCTTTGAAAATACATCAAGGTTCTTGATACCTCAGCCACCCAACTTTTTGGGTAGGGAAATACCTTCCCATCGAATCCAAGCAAACGTGTGACCCTCGTGACTACCTTTCCAGAGATATTAGTAGCAGAGTTGCCGAATCTTAGATAAAATGCCCTTAGGTATCCATGCTAGGTAAATACAGTATATTGGGGTGGATTAAAGCACTGATTTAATCAAGATCAGTCTGCCAGCCCTGGATAGCCATCGAGGGTTACAAACATATATTATTTTTTCCAATTTAGCAATGAGCCAAGACCAATCAACAATGTGATAGTCTGTTGGTTTTAATATGTACCCAATATAATTAATACCATCCTTTAAATCAAGGGTCGAGAACGAGAATTGGTTCAGTGCTAAGGTAGATTCCTGCACAGTGCAACCGATGGTGGTAAATGTAGATTTGTGATTGTTGCATTCCATTCCAGTAGCTAGACAGAAGGATGAGGAATCCCTTATGGAGCCATTAAGGAATATAAGGACATCATCCATGAAGAGTATGTGAGATATCGAGCATACCTCAACAATTTTTATGCCCTAGAACTGGCCCTTCTTCTCTCTTCAGTGATCAGATGACTAAGAGCTTCCATGATAAGGAGGAGGAGAAGGGGGGGAGGGGGCATCCCTATCGAAGTCCCCTATCAGAGTGTAAGAATGATGATGCAGATAAATTAATGAGAACACTGGATGAGACATTAGTGGTACAACAAATAATCCAATTAATGAAAAGTATAGGGAATCCCAGATGTGTCAGGAGAATTCAGATGTAAAGCCAATTTGAATGGTCGAAAGTCTTAGCAAGACTAATTTTTCAGGATGATGCCTTTGAGATTTTTGATCTTGATAGAGTGTAATTCCTCTTGTGTTGTACCAATGGCCTCCTGGATCTGAAAATGGTGGAGAAAATCAAAATTTTCAGGCGAGATGTGTTCAGATAGGATGGGCTTAAGCTGGTTTGCAATGAACTTGGCTATGATTTTATAAATGCAATTGCAAAGGGAGATGTGTCTGAAATCTAAGAATTTGCGGAGAGATTCAAATTTTGGGATGAGGGTGATAAAAGTAGCATTGAATGCATCATACATACACCTCGACACCCAACCAATCTTCTACAACTTGGATAATATCATGCCCAAGGATATCAAAGAATGCTAGGTAGAATTCAATGGGCCAACCATCTAGTCTAGGGCTCTTTTCCTTCTTGAACCATTTCAAAGTGCCCTGAAATTCCTTCATCGATACAAGTCCAATTAGGATATCTTCCTCATGTTCGTCCATGAATCGGGGGAATAATCCTGCAAATTTGATGAATTCAGCCAACAAAGTTTACTTGGGGGCCTTGAACAGGCTGTGGAAATGTGAGGTACCCACGTTAGCCAATTGGTGGAATGAATACAATTTATTACCTAATTCATCTTCCAATTGTCAAATGGTATTTATAGCTCGCCTAACATTGGAAAATTGAAGGAGAAATTTGGTGTTATCATCTCCAACCTTTAACCAAATAGGCCTACTCCTGAGGCACCATGTTCCTTCTCTATCTTTTAGGATCCAAGTTATTTGTGATTCCAAATGAGTAAGGTGGGCTTTGGATTAATCAGATGTGAAACCATCATCCACAACAACACCAATAGTTTCAAGTTCCATCTCAATGTCATTTATAACGTAATCATCCCTCACGTTCTTCTCCTTTCCCCAATTCATAGTTAATTTCTTAACTTCAAGCATCTTGTGTGCAAATGATGCCGAGGGAGATAGATCAGGTGCTTGGGGATGGGAGATGCACTAATGAGTGATCAAATTAATATAATCCACATTCTTAAGCCAGGTCACATTGAATTTGAATAGGTATTTATGCTTGAGGTCCTCCTCAGCAAGCTCCAAGTATATAGGAGAGTGGTCCGATAACCCCCTGATCCCACCCATTGACGAAATATTGGAGTGATGGCCACAAGTGACTCATGGATTAGGAATCGATCCAGTATTCTCATGAGAGAGGCATCCCCCACCCTATGATTACGCTGATTAGGTTGTGGATGAGGCAAAGGGATATGAACCATGTGATGATCATCCATCAGGGTCCCCAAAGCCTTAGAAAGAGGATTGGTGTGAGAAAAATTTCCCTGGGATTCAACAAGACTGATAGAGAAATTAAAATGCCCCCCAGGATGAGGTTGTCAGTAGCCATGAAGAAGAGATTGAATACATTCTTCCAATAATTTATTCGATCAGAGCATGGTCCGTATATGTTCATAAGGTGAAATTCATGACCAGGATAAGTAGAGAAGATGTCAGCCCCAATGAAGCCCTCCCCCCCCTCCCCCCCTCCCCCAAATATTGAGGAGTTTAATTTATCGTAGGTTAATACCCAAGGAAATACAGCCAGATCTCCCACAGGCATCCAAAGCATGGAATATCCATCTAGGTCTGAGAGCTTTTAGAGTATGTACAATCAAATCAGCAGGTCCAACTGTCTCTTAAAGAAAGATAACATCAACTAGAATATTATCAAATAATCTCCCAAAGGCTATCTTTTTGGTGGAGCTAGCCATTCTGCAATAGTTAAAGGATAGAATATTCATGGGGAAACTCCATGGAGGGTCATTTGTGCTATAAGGACCTGGTCAAGTGTGTTTTTCTGATCATCTACCACATCTTGCCTCACTTGGATGATGGATTTAGAGATAAAGAGTGTCTGCCTCTGGTAGGTTTAGGGGGATGGGCAAAAGGGATGATGTCTAGCCCACCATATGAGCTAGAGGATAATTTGGTCAATGATCTAAGGAAGTATGAGTGACTACCTCTGGAATCTGATGATGCTTCAGATGCAGAGAAAGGAGGGGAGTGTTCCAGAATATTAGGGGGAATGTCCGAATAAGTGGGAGGGGGATGAGAAGGGGGGCATGGTATATGGGGGATAGTCAAGGGAGAAGCATGGGTACAGTGCGATACATGACCCAATTTAGATACACATGAAAGAAGAGAATATGTAAAAGGAAGGTATAGAGGAATACCTGATTAAATATTGGTGACCACCACATGAGATCGAGTGATCCTGGGAGAAGGTGGGGACAACAGAGCAAAACCGGATCCAAAAGTCAAAGTATTTGGCCTCGGAGCATGTCCACTAGTGGAGGGAGCCCATGATGATGGAGGTACAGGGGGAGTGGATGTATCCAAAGAAAAACAAAGTTATACAACTCCTTATGTGAATGAAGAAGAGGGCATTCCTTATAGATATGTCCCACTGCATGGAATCTGCGACAATGAAAGGGCACCCCTTAATATTCTAGGATTTGCAAATGAGGAAATTGTCTCCACATGATGTTAATGGATTATTCCAGCCGCTCTTTGGTGTCCAAATGAACAAGAATACGAACGATAGACATGATGTTGGTAGAAGTGTAGGATTTATCATGATCCAAATAAGTGTCAAGTACATTCCTAATATTCTTGAATATGTATTCCAACCAAAAGTGAAGGGGAAGTCAAGGGATACGGACCTCAATCAGACCCACGCCCAACTGATCATGTTCCAATTCGAAGAGAGGGCTCCATCTCTTCAAGAGAATCAAGGCCTATTCAATGTGCCAAAATTGAATAAGTACCCAAAAAACGTGTTCTAGTCACTGGAAGCTGAGGGAAAAACACCCTTGAGGCAAGATGACAACCGCGGGAAATTCCTCTTGAAACTGTACCCAAATATCAAAAATCTAGATACAGAGTCGTGTGATGTTATATTTGCATCTGCGGACATGTCCCACCAAAACCTGATCCATTTTTTCCATAACCTCACCCATATGGAGTCCGTCACCCAACACCAGTTCAATCTTCTTCAAACCAGACTTACACACTTATATTTCTTAGGGCATTGGGAGGGTTTGCCCTGAGATGGGGGAATTGAGCTTGCCTCTAAAACATGATCATCATATGCCCCAGAGAAATCACCAAGAAGAGGATCCATAATATCCCCCGCATAATATCTCGACGAGGGTGGGAAGGAGCCCGACTGAGGAGGGTCGAGGAGTGAAAAATACCTAAGGTGAGAGATGGGGTGACCTAAAGAGGGTTCACGAGGGGGAATGGGTACATAACCAACATTAGAGAATGGAGGGGAGGAAGATGTATAAAGGCAGGATGTAATGAATTGAATGGACGCCGGGGAAAATGGGGGTTGTTCAGCAAGTGGCATGGCATCAGAGAAAACAGGAAGAGACTCGAGCACGAAAGAGGGAGGAGATTCTGAAGGAAGTGGGAAATGCTAGGATGGGGAGCCGTTGAATGAGAAGATGGAAACCATGTAAATCCTAGGCCCACCTATCGAGGAGGAAGGGAGTTGCAAAGACAACGATGTGGAGGGAGGGGAGAGGTGTGGTGTGGAGGTTGTCCAAACTGACACCTCCTCGAAGGGATCCAAGGTGTAGTCCACGAGTTCCTCTTTCGTCTCAGCCAAAAAATATGGATGGAAAACAACAGAGGCAAACGGTCGATACCTGTTGGGAATGTTCATGAAAATTCCTGGGCAAAATAGATGTCGGCACAACAACTCGAAGCAGTCTTCAAGCAACAGGAGCAGAAGATCAGCATTTTAGAAAACCTAACCCTATGCGGGAAACCCTAACAGTATGTAGTCAGGAAATATTTCCACAGTGACCACAAGGCCATATCCCAACAAAATACCTCAATCAACCCCATGTTACATGAATACACTTTGTTAGCTTTATTCGTGAATTGTAAATAAATTAGTTGAAATGAGATTAGTGATTACATAACATTTTGTTAGCTTTATTCATGAATTGTAAATAAATTATTTGAGATGAGATTAGTGAGTATTTATATCAATTTTATTATTAAATTATTAATTTATAATTTAAATTTATAAGAGATTAAATAACATTCTGTTGATTTTATTCATAGGTAAATAAATGAAGTTGAAATGAGGTTAGTCCTCGTTAGTGGTACCAAATTATAAGGTTGGCTTGATGAAAAAGTCAATAATAACATCCTTCATATTACACAATACATTGAACTGAAAAGGCCATGTTTAATAAAAATACCACATTTCATAATAACAGGGAAAAGTCACATTTGTTGTGTATATTTTCTTCCACAAAAAGACTCAACACAAGTGTCAATATCACACCGTGAACATGTGTCTTAGCCTTATTTTTTCTGATACAAGCATAAAACTTGTGTACAAAGCCCAACTATTTTTCAAGAGGCAACCTTATTACATTAATTTTTTAAAATCCAGAAATCAATATTTTTTCTATCATATATATGTTAGATCTATGACTATTGTGATCCATAATGTAGATAAATGCTTTCGTATCAATCACATCACTAGGATTAGGTCGACGTTTCGAACCAGATAATGTGGTTCATCCTAAGGATGAGATGGAGAGACTAATCGATCTCAATGAATAAATAGAGGAGATGCATCATTACTCGGAAATAACTGTTGAGAACTAGTCGCTAATTAGTAGCCTTTAAGACCAGCTATTAAGAACTAGTCGTTAGAAAATTTGTTAGTTATTTACTTAGTTAAAAGAAAATTAATCAAAATAAAATAAATTAATTAAATAAAATTTATTAAAAAGGGTTTATAAATTATTCTATAATACAATGTGATTAATCCAAAAGAATTTTTATCTATAGTTAAAATTGATCTTTTTCATACAAATTTTGCTTTAACTAGTATACAAAATCCCTGCAATTTCCAGTCCTCCATAATTGTGGAGTTCCATAATGAGATTCTTGGTGTAGTGTAGAAAATCAGGAGAATATGGTACAATCAAATAATTAACTAGCCAATAATAGAAATATACAGCTACTCTTGGGTAGGCATGGTTACAGAAAAAAGTAGGAGAAAATAAATCACCATGGGATTCTAAGTAGCAAATGAAATTAACTTAGGAAACTTCCATGGTTGAATATATCAGAGGATTCTGTAGAGAAAGAAGAAAACTTGAGATGTTATAAGGGATTCAGCAGGGGAAATGAAAATATGAGGAATTATTCAGTGTCTATAGAGAGAAGCAATTCTTCCCAGAAATCTATGCCAAGGTCGTTCACCTCCACAACATCTGGAACTGAGAAATATTCATCCATGCCAAGAAAATTGTCAACATTGGCTGTTTAGCTCCAAATTTGTGCAATATAATTTGACCATTTGAGAGGTTCCTGCTCTTCTTCCGAAAACACAAGCTCGCTGGTCCTTTTTCTGATTATACCACATACTGATAAATCATTGAAATTTGCATAAGGGGGGAAAGATGAAGCACCCAACTGGTCAAACCCTCTTCCTAGATAACAAGGTAATGAAATAGTTGACATAGCTTCTGAAGGAGCTAATCTTGGCCAAGGTAGGATGCAACGAACTAAATTAAGATCCCGAATTAAGGCCTTAGACATAATTTCAAGAGGAAAATTGAGATAAGTAGCAACTCCCCTCATCTTCAAAGCAGCCTTATCATACACCATGGCTTCTTCTTCTGCGGTATCGAATTTACCCAACCACAACCTAGCTCCTTGCATGGTTGAGTCCCTTATTTGAGCTACAAATTTGCCCCAATTTCACCTCTGAACCCCTCTTTAATGCTTTGTAGGAGGGTTCTCCATATGACCATGGTGTTTTTGTTCTGACCTGAAATTTGAGATTCCTTATGGATTAATTCAGAAAACCTAGCCACAGGTTCCGAATTCGAATGAACTGTGAACCCTTTGGACCCTTTTTCTTGCACTGAATCTTTTTGGTTCATATCACGACAACCATTAATCTCGTTTATTAGAGAGTTGAAAGCTTCAAAGTCCATAAATGGCCATCGTGTCAAAGCATTCTGAGGTTCATGGGTACTGCTTAATGATGGTAACCTATCCCACCCCATAATATTCTCATCGCCATTAATCATACTTATTGAACTTTCAAGAACCAAATTTTCTCCATTGTAAGCTTCACAGGGGTTGGAGCATGTGCTTCCCTTCAAATTAGAGCTTATGACAATCTCCTCCTCCTCATGGCTTGATTCAACATGACCAGATGTTGTACTTATAGTTAGAAAAGAGGCATTGGTGATCCTAGAGGCCTCACCATCTGAAGTGATAGATGATGAAGACCCCATAAACTTGTTAAAAATTTTAAAGACAGAGGGGAAAAATTATTTTCCCTCAACACACGGAGTTCACACAGAGTTGTGAAAATTTCTTTAATCCATACCATACAGTTGCAGAAATAAATTCAAATGAATCTTCATCTCAATACAGAGTGGTGGAGATCAAAATCACAACTATGGAGAGGAGAAAATATAATCAACTAATTTTACTCACAGTGAAGTAGAGTAAAACAGAGTGTTGCGGTAAGAATGATATGTGAAATTTTCACAACTATATCGCAACTAGCCAAACTTTATATTATAACTTAAAAACATGAAATACATTAACATATGGAGGTTGTGGCTCATTCAAAATTAGAACAAGACTTCTTACTTGGATTTACATTCACCAAGGTTGCGAAGTAACACATTGTAAAATTGTTTTCATGCACCCACCAAAATTCGCTCCACTATTTTCTCCACTTGTCTTTCTAGACTTACATTTGCCACTTTCACTACACTCCCTCTTCTTCTCTCTTTCTCTCTCTAAAAAAATTACATGTAAAATATAAATGTATATATCTAAGACATTTAATTAGTTACATACACAATTTAATACATAGTATGGGTGGACATCATTTTCTGAACATTACAGAACTTGTGTGAACTAAAAAAAATTGTGGATTAAATATTTTCCCCTGCACATTTACTAAACATGCATTAAATTCCTATTTGAATTTAATTATTTAATCTGTTGTGGAGTGGGTTATGTACTCTGCTCAATACTTGTCCTTCTCTACACACACAATTTGTAACCTGCAAAACATTTACTGAGGTATGGTTGGTACCAGTTCATTTAATGCAGTGGTTGAGATTAATTTCCAACACTCCCCCTTAATCGTAACTGCCGCCATTGACAATTCCCATACAATCTCTCAGATAAAAAAAAATTTCAAGTTCCAATGGCTGTTTGAAGATATCTGCAAATTGTTCTTCTGACCTGCAATGCTGCAACACAATCTTACTCTTGTTAACCAATTCTCTTATGAAATGATATTTGGCATCAATATGATTTGTGCTTTTGTGGAAGGCAAAATTCTTTGATAGTGCAATTGTTGAACTGTTATCACAGAAAATAGTGGTTGCTCCATCTTGTTGATGACATAAATCCTGCAACATCCTTCTCATCCAAACTTCTTGACACGTTGTTGTTGTTACAGAAACATACTCAGCTTCTGTTGTTGACAATGATACTATTGGCTACTTCTTGGAAGCTCATGAAATGGCTCCCGAATCCAAATGAAAAATATATCCTGACATGCTCTTTCTGTCATCAATACTTACTTCCCAATCACTGTCAGTGTAACCAACCATTCTAAAATAATCAGTTGCGGAGTACAAAACACCATACTCCTTTGTCCCATTGATATACTTTAAAATTATTTTCACTGCTTGCCAATATGTCTCCTTGGGTGTCTCCATGAACCTCGACACCAAACTCACCACATACATTATATCAGGCCTAGTTGTGGTCAAATACATTAGGCTACCCACCATGATATTGTATAATGTCAAATTGACATCACTAGTGAAATATTCCTTGCTCAACTTCAACCCCATGACAGTTGGAGTTGGTGATGGCTTGCTATTCTGCATATTAAACCTCTCCAAAATTTCTTCTACAAACCTTGCTTGAGAAATAAAAATTCCATTTTCTGTTTGCTTCACTTATATGCCCAAAATATATCTTAACAACCCCAATTTAGTCATTTCAAACTCACTTTTGATGATTCCTTTGAAATCAACAGTGAGAAAATCATCACTTCTTGTAAAAATCAAATCATCTACATACAAAACGACAATAAGAATATTACCGTCATTTTCTTTGATGTATAGAGTAGGTTCACCATCACATTTTTTGACCCCATTCTCCATCAAGTAAGCATCTATCCTGCTATACCATGCACAGAGTGCATGCTTCAAATCATAGAGATATTTCTGCAACCTACACACCTTGTTTTCTTGGCCTTCTATTTCATAGCCAGGAGGTTTCACAACATACACCTCCTCTTTCAGCACTTCATTCAAGAATGATGAATTTACATCCATATGATAGAATTTCCATGCTTATTGCACTGCAATTGACAACACTGTATGCATTGTCTCCATCCTCGCGACTGGCAAAAATGTTTCCGCATAGTCTCTTCCATACTGCTACTTGTAACCTTTCACAACAAGTCTTGCTTTGGGTTTTTAAATATTGCTTTCAACATTGATCTTGGTCTTATAGACCCATTTTACTCCAATGACTTCTTTATCTTGTGGGAGGTCCAATAAATTCTATGTGTCATTCTTTTCTATTGCTCCTATCTCTTCATTCATTGTCACAACCCATTTCTCTTCCTTGACTGCATCTTCAAAATGGATTGGGTCATCTACATCACAAAATAATGAAAATAAAGAATTTAGACCAGCACTATTATCAGCTTCATCTTACTGATGTATTTCACTATTTTTCTGAATTTTTGTCTTCTTGGTGTGCTTGGAGTTCCACTTGGACTCAAGGGAGTTTCTGATACTTGTGGTGTGCTTGGAGAATCAATTCCTTGATTTCTCAAGACTATTTTGTTTCCTGCTTGTGCTGTGCTATGTTATGCTTGTGTAGGTGGAGGAGGAGCAACCGTGGAGGAATTATTTGCTGTTGTGCATTCCTCTTGCTCTTCGTTAGAAACACATGTCTTCATGTTCACTATTTTTTCTAAGCTTCCATCCCATGCTTCTTCTTATATGAACTGAACATCTCTGCTAATTATTACTTTGGTGGATGGATTATAGAGTTTGTATGCCTTGGACTCATCACTGTATACAACAAAGATACACTTCTCCCCCTTGTTGTCCAACTTCTTCCTTAGTTGATCTGGGACATGTGCATAAGCCACACATCCAAATAATTTCATGTGAGTGACAAATTGCTTTGTTCCACTCCATGCTTCTTCTGGAACTCTATTCATAACAGATTTGGTAGGGCATCTATTCAAAATATATGCTACACAATTGACAACTTCAACCTAATACTCATTTGGAAAATTATTTGCCTTCAACATACTTCTAACCATGTCCATGATGGTCCTATTCTTCCTTTCTACAACACCGTTTTTCTGTCATGTGTACCTTGTGGTAAATGTCTTGTGTATGCCATTCTCCCTACAGAAATGTAGGAAATATTTGGAGATATATTATCCACCTCTGTTAGTTCATAGCGCTTTGATGTAATTCCCACTCCACTTCTGAACAAGAGCTTTGAAGTGGTATAACTATTCAAACACTTCACTCTTTTGTTTCAAAAAATACACCCATGTCTTTCTGGTGTAATAATCTATGAATGTCAAAACATAATGGCTGCCAGCTAAAGATGATGTTTGCATTGTTCCACACAAATTTGAGTGGAAAATATCTAAGGGTGACTTTGCCCTTATACTCTTCCCTGCTGGGAATTCTTCTATGTGTTGTTCTCCAGGGATGTAACCTTCACATAGGTTGTCAGGCTTATCAATGAGTGGTAATCCTTTTACCATCCCTTTTCTATGCAAGAGGTTCAAACCTCCAAAATTGATATGTCCAAATCTCAAATGCGATATGTCCAAATCTCAAATGCCATAACCAGTTTCCGTCTTTCACTTCTTCTTGAAAGACCTCTTCTGTGAATATTGCTACCACACCTCCTTCCTTCAAGTTTGTTTTGATATTGAGAGAAAACATTATATTATTTGTCATTTACACTTCTGCAATGACCCTTTTACTTGGAGGTATGTCCATGATATTACACACATAATTCTTAAAAAACACATTTTAGCCCTTGTTCATGAGTTTTCCAATGCTTAGAAGGTTACATTTTAGGCTAGGTACATAATATACATCTGGAACAA
The DNA here is from genome assembly GCA_034641835.2 of Pinus albicaulis. Lineage (NCBI taxonomy): Eukaryota > Viridiplantae > Streptophyta > Pinopsida > Pinales > Pinaceae > Pinus > Pinus albicaulis. The sequence goes on from CM076581.1 coordinate 1,496,658,479, forward strand.
ATTTCTTTTCTCCCTTCCTTGTCAATATTGACACTTTTCATTTTCCCATGACAAAGACTTTGCTATCAGTCCCTGTTGTCACTTTTGACTTCACATTCTCATCAAGATTGGAAAACATTGTTATGTTTCCAGTCATGTGGTTACTACAACTTGAGTCTAAAAACCATACATCATCTTGTTTTTCTTGTGCTACATTACATGTTAAAAGCACATTATTCTGGTTCTTATCTTCTTTTAAAAAAATTTCATTTTTACTATTATTCATGTCATTTTGTTTCTTTCTAAATTCATTTGCATAATGCCCATACCTTTTACAATAATGACATTGGACTTGAGATTTATCATACCTATGTCCTTGTGCTTGATTTTGGCTTGACCCTTGGATTGTATTTTGATTGCGGCCCCTTCCACTTGTGCTTGCAAGGCTGCTTCTTCCACCTCTATTTGGGCTTCTTCCTCTTCCTCCGTGGGTTGATCTTCCTCGATGTTTACCTTGACCAAAAGACATTTGTGTCTTGAATGCATGCTCCAGTGAGGATTTTTTTTTCTTTGTTCAGTCTGAACTCATGAGACATTAGTGATGCATGAAGCTCATCCACTGAAAAGTGTGAGAGATCCTTTGTCTCTTCTATGGCCACTACTATGGCATCAAACCTTAATGGTAGACTTCTTAAAACTTTCTCAACTATTCTCCTTTCTTCACGTGTCTTCTCAGCATTTGAAGTTTTGCTGTTTTCACCTTTGCCATGCCTTGATAGTCTGTCTGGAGGATATCCCATGCCTCTTTGGACTTCTTTGTTACTGCAACCCTTGGGAAAATACTCTGATGTATTGCTTGTAAAATATCAAAGAGGGCTTTGCTATCCTTCTTCTCGTTATCTCTCAACACATCTCTTTCTACTTGTGTCAAAGCATTCTATGCTACTACATCTGTTGGTTCTGGGAATCCATTCTCTACAAATTCCCAAATGTATTGTGAAGAAAACAAAGCCTTCATTCTAATTACCCAATAGTCGTAATTTTTTCCATTAAACTATAGTATTTTTGGATTAGTCAAGCTTCTGCTTGTTACTGCCATTTTCACTGTGTAAACAACTTTGTCACTGTGTAAAAATTTTCTCACTACATGAAAACTTTCTCACTATAGGAGAATAAGTTCCACAAAAAAATTCAAAACTCCTTTTAACTCCTCAGTAAAAACACTATCTTTTACTGAGAGTTTAAACCTGCTCGGATACCATGTTAAATTTTTTAAAGACACAGGGGAGAAATGATTTTCCCTCAACACACGGAGTTCACACAGAGTTGCGGAAATTAATTTAATCCATACCATATAGTTGCAAAAATAAATTCAAATGAATCTTCATTTCAATACTGAGTGGCGGAGATCAAAATCAAAACTATGAAGAGGAGAAAATATAATCAACTAATTTTACTCATGGTGAAGCAAAGTAAAATAGAGTGTTACGGTAAGAACGATATGTGAAATTTTCATAACTATATGACAACTAACCAAACTTTATATTAAAACTTAAAAACATGAAATACATTAACATATGGAGGTTGTGGCTCATTCACAAGTAAAACAAGACTTCTTACTTGGATTTGATATGTGAAATTTTCATAACTATATCGCAACTAACCAAACTTTATATTAAAACTTAAAAACTTGAAATACATTAACATATGGAGGCTGTGGCTCATTCACAAGTAAAACAAGACTTCTTACTTGAATTTACGTTCACCAAGGTTGTGGAGTAACACATAGTAAAACTATTTTCATGCACCCACCAAAATTCACTCCACGATTTTCTTCACTTGTCTTTCCAGACTTACATCCGCCACTTGCACTACACTCCCTCTTCTTCTCTCTTTCTCTCTCTAAAAAAATTACATGTAAAATCTAAACATATATATCTAACACATTTAGTTAGTGACATACACAATTTAATACATAGTATGAGTAGACATCTTTTTTTCTGAACATTATAGAACTTGTGTGAACTAAACAAACTTACGGATTAGATATTTTCCCATGCACATTTACTAACCATGAATTAAATTTTTATTTGACTTTAATTATTTAATCTTATGCAGAATGGGTTATGTACTCTACTCAGTACTTGTCCTTCTCTCCACATGTAATCCGTAACCTAAAATACATTTACTGAGGTATGGTTGGTGCCAGTTCATTTAACGCGATGGTTGAGATTAATTTCCAACAAAAATTGGCCCACACATTCTCCAGAATCCTATCACCACAATCCCAAACCTGTTGATGTTTTTGTTCTTCATAACTCATCCTCACACCTTTAGAAGTTGTTACCACCTTCAGTGTATTTAATTGAACGAAAAAATTGAGTAGCTCTTAGGTGTATATATAATTCTACTCAAGATTGTGAGACCAAACTTCTTTATATAGTTTTGCTCAAGATCTATGAGACCAAAATTATTTATCTAATAATTAAATAACAACACATTAAATTTCTTTCCTTTCCTAGATAGGTAAGACTAAACCTTCTTACCTAACAATTAGACCACAATCTCTACTCTTTCCTTAGTATATATCCCTTTTCTAGCTCCTCAACAGTCTTGAAATAAATGAGTGGAAACCAATTTTCTTCGTGAAAGAGAAATAGAGCAACCCTTTTCCCTAAATCACCACACGTGATATCCAAAGTTCACAGAGGCATCCTAAAAATGGATTTTAAAGGGACGAGGAGATGATAGCTACTGCCCCGCAAAGTTACTTGCAGAGCAATGAACATCATTTTTCGTTTATACAGTGATGTGGAAAAATTGTAATTTATTGATAGCCTGGACTATGAGGAATCGATGTTTTAGGTGAAATTGTTTAATTGTAGGTGCCATGCTTCTTTTTGCATGCAAACTCTTATGATGATGTTATTGTTGAAAAAAACAAACCCTACATTGCAACATTCAAATGCATTGGAAAACACCTCTATGCTACATCTTTTCCAATTCCAACATATTATGGCCTTACACATGGCTTTGCTCACATGGTATTCAATTCCATAGGTTCTAGAAATCCATAGCATATGAATTGGAAAAAACCTCTGAAGTGTTACATATTTCCCAATTCCAAGACATTATGGCATTACACATGGCTTTTATCACATGGTATTCAATTCCATAGGTTCTATAAATTCATAGCATATGTGTAAATTTTCTTTTGTCTTCATTATATCTTCTTAACCCTTTTAACTCGTTTGGAATTTATTTTTCATATCATGTTATCTTCAACATGTATTAGAAGGATTATTGCAATATTTACTTATCCAAAGTTTAATTTTTTTCCAAAATCTTATCAAATTTTAGTATACAATCAAATGTCATTCCAAAATTATAAATTTATTTATTAAAATATAATTAAAAGAACTATTTCCCAAATTTTTTAAGATCCCATGTTTTATTGGGTTACTAATTATTATTTATATGGTTCCATTTTTTATGTTACTTAATAAATTGACGCTACATGGATAATCATATGATACTTTCATCAATCTATTGACAATTATCTTCTTGTCCTTTGTCATTTCCACGAGGTTGTCTATTATAAGAAATTGCATCACAAACATCTTAAGCCTTGTCTTAGTTACACAATAGATTAGTAACCACATTAACCATCATGTCAATTCACTACATATGTAGTAACATAATACATTCAATTGATAAACACCATATTACATGTTCAAGCATATATGTATATGGGTTCTCTACCACATGTTAGTCTACAATATGTATATTTATGCATATTCATGCTAGCTAGTCCAATTATTGAACTACAAGAGCATCCATGGTCTTTAAGCAATTGCACATAATGAATTCTTTTATAGAGAAATGTAATAACAAAATAAGAGATTAAATTAAATAATTAGCTCTTTTAGATGTTCTAAATAACATCTACATCATGGATGATATTATGGTCTTCCAACCACTAATAGAAAAGATCATGATTTGTGGCACCCAAATATCAATAATTATCTCAAATAAGTAAAACCATATTTTCTACTTCTAAAAACATTTGATTATACTCTATAATCAAAATAGATTTTAGGGGTATATAGATTTCACATTCCACTATATACATTTCTAACTACATGCGTTATCTACAACTGTAATCCAATGTTAGGAATTTTTTTACATTCCCTTATTACTTCGCATTATCTTTGGCTGCTACCCATTCTAGAAATTGTTCTACATTTCTTAGAAAATATTTTCTAAGCTCTACATTAATTCTTAGTAGTTGAAATTACCTCCCATGGTAGTCTAGATTCAAAAATGATCTAATTAGGCCTTCAGTGACCCCATTTCCAATATGCACATGCTATTCAACCCTTATTACTTGGCCTTCCTTCCTCAATGAAATAAACATATCAAAAATAACAAAGAAAACCCTTAAGGTTCAATTAGCATCAAGAATATTTAACATATATTTCATACAAAAATTTATAATTATTGAAATATTCACCATCAAGTAGATGCACATGAATTATAGTTAATCAAATTTAAATTCAACTCTTTCTTCCACTCAATAGAGTTACAAAATCTCGTTATTTTCATTGGCATACTTCCTAATTGCAACATATACAACATCTTGGGAAACAAATACAGAATGACAACATATCTTGCCTTTTAAAAAAAAATTGAAACTAACTGGTATGTTTAAATAATGAATTCTAGTTGTATAGTAGGTACTTTATAAAGTGAAAATATGTTATCTTTCAAATGTAATTAACTATCCTTGAATTTTAGTCCCTGGGTTGGTCTACAAATCTGCTTCTCGAGGTTTTAATTTGTCATTTACTTCCTTAATATGATTTAGTTCCTAGTGTTATAAGAAATCACTTTAATACTAATTTGTAATGTACTATTTGTACTTAGTTACGAAAAAAAGGATTTATAGTCTAATTCAATTCAAGAGTTCCAACAATAATAAATTTTCCTTCCACAATAAAATACCGGTTACATAATCCCTTCTTCTAAACATAATGAAATAATTTAGAATCATATTGACAAGTGACCACATATATCAATTTTTTTCTAATGACATAATTTCATTGAAAATTTTGGTAGCATCCTAACATTCAATATGTTCCATTAGCCATGGTCATTTTTTAGTTGATTCAAAATGATTGAACATCATTAAGGCAAGATAAGTCATATATCAATTACATATCTCAAGTGGACGATTAGTCAAGAAATGCACCCCAAAATATTATTTCACATCCAATGGATTTATCAGTCCATGTACATCCTCTTTTAAATGATTAATTCAATGACAATTTATACTAATTTTGACTTAAACATAAGATTATTTTGTTATATGAAAGTTGATAATCATTCACATGGAAAGATTCAAAAGTATTAGTAAGGAATGTGTCTCCATTTTATATGGCATCTAACAGAAAGAGAAGAGATTCCTTATATAATGCCATAGATAACACTCTTTTCACAATTTATATATGACCATTTCATTTTGGTTCATTCTGAAGGGTGGAATTCAACTCACTTGAAACTAGAAATCAACGTACACATCGTGACATAAACTTCGAGATATAGACAACTAGGTAAAAATGGCATTACGAAAATATAACAAGTAAAATTTTGAATAAAATATTGTTTATCGTAATCCTTTTTTTAAGCATAGTGAAATAGTTTAGAATCATGTTGAAAAGAAACCATATATAACAATTCTTGGTCTAATGAAACAATGTCATTCAAATTGTTGGTAGACAACCTTTCAATAAGTGGCATTAATTACGATCAACTTTTAGATGATCAATGAAATGGTTGAACATCATCAAGAAAATACAATTTGTATATCAATACACTGCAAGGAAAATACCCTCTACCAAAGGTTATAAAGGAGGTTTTTAGTGTTATAAAATTGACCAAAAATGTTAAAAAATAATTTGCTACAACATCTGTTTTTGGTAACGAAGGTTTTGACAAAGCTTCTAACGGAACTTCAACACAACTAAAAAAACTAGGCACCCGAAGGTTTTTACGAATGTTTTTGTCATCGATGCACACATCATTTGTGAACACACGAGTACGTTTTACCCCGTATGCATCGATACTGTAATTATACCAAGCACTGAGATGGAAAACAAATTTCGGAAGCCCCAACGTGTTTAGAAATGTCTTGGTGCGTGTTACCCACAGAGACGCACCAGGCCGATAGTAGGTGCATGCAACGACGCTGTTAAGGTGTAAAAATGCACCCGACCGTTTAGGTGTTAAAACACACCAGGCTATTAATTAATAAAAAAGCACGAGCACATTAAAGAAAACCATACTAGTGCATTCAACGCCTCTCCATCTACTCGGGTGGTAGTCATTGATAAAGCGCACTTGTTGTTCTAATTGTGATTAATATTTGGTGCGGTTCCCATAGGTTGTAGAAATGCATCGGTGCGCAATATCATACAAATGCATCAGTGTGAAGTAACTAACATGCACCAATGTTCATTTTATATTTTTTAGAAACATCGACCCGTGACAGTGGAATTATTTTGATTTTTAAAATTCATTATTTATCAAAATTCGACAGATATCTTATAACAATATTCATATCAATTAAATTTTTACTAGTGCATTTGAATGTGATGTTTGGATGAATTTTTTTATATCATATTATCCAATTTCACATCTTGATTATAATATTTAATCAGTGGTGTAAAATTTCATAGTGAACAACGTAAACTTTAAAACAGGAACTGTAAACTAAAAACGCGAACTCTAGCCAAAAAAACCCCAAAAAACATGAAACAGGACCCAAAAACGAAAAGGGTGTATTCTAGAATGAGGTGTTATTTTTTTTAGTGCTAATTTGCAACATTTTTAAAATATGGATGTAAAACCAATTTTCATGTTCCAAATAAATGGAAAAAACACATAATGGTTGGTGCTAGAATACCATTTTTATTTTCCCTGCATAATTTCAACATATTTTTAGTAATGACATTAAATATAAAATAATGAGATTTTAAACACACTAAAATTCTAATAATTTTTATACATGTCATTTAACATATAATATCATGACACTAACAATCCCTAAAATTCTAATTGTTTTCAACCATAATGTTAAATATAAAATATATTTCATAAATTTTCACCCATAGAATTAAAAAATATTAACTTTGCAAAATATTTAAACCATGATATTATGAAAAAAGTATATGAATAAAATATCCCAATGAAACATTATTTATTTCTCCAATTTAGTGTTGCATTGTCAATATTTTAGACAAATGATTTCATCATAATTAGAACATACAATCCAAAAAACATAAAAATGACTCATAACTTCATGTAATATCATAGGGAAGTTAAAATATCATTTTCATTGCTCAATCCAAACATAATTTATATCAATTGTCTTACAAAATTATTCAAAATCATTGATATTTTCTTGCACACCATCAAAATTCACATAGTCATATGAATGAATCGATGCAAATGAAGATGTTCCATATTCTTCTCTTTCATCAACTAGTGCCCCATCTGAGTCATAATGCATGCCCACCACTTGAGGTTTAAAAATTCTTGTAGATCTACGATAGGATTTAGTAGACTTTCATCTCAACACTGTTTCTTGTGGTAGCAACCTCTTAAGAAACTCTATTTTCCTGGAGTGAAGAGTTCCTCTCTTTGTTAAATTTAAGTCATAAACAAGTATGTTAACTTTATCCAATTTTAAGAGGCCTTGGCGGCGACGATTTATATTTGTAACCTTTATTTTTCTCTTTCCGCCAATTTTTTTATCAACTACCATTCATGGCTTATACACACTATTGAATGGGTGTGTGTTTATGGCACACTAATGTAATTCAACACCTGTAACATCCTCATTTTTTGTAATGACGTTTATAACCTTGGAAACCCATAATCGATATCTATGTGGATCTTCATGTAATAATACTGCGATCGTGCAACCCTTAATATCCCATATTGAACCTCTGTAAAGGTCTTCCATGGCTTCACGTTGTGCATGATATCTTCTGGAACCAATATAAATTTATCTTTCCTCCACCTCTATAGAATTAATAATACCATGTGATTGTTGTGGTTTAAGAATGTTTGTTTCCTCTTGTTCATTTGACACATTTTGTGGCCAAATAAATGGAGTCTTCAAAATCATATATTCATTTGGTGGTCTTGAAAGGATATCACTTTGATTATTGAAAAAGGACTCCCAAAAAATAGATGGCGGCCAAACCGCTATGTACCCACAATCAAATTTGAAACCATACACATCAAATTTATTATATGCAGATTTATTTCTCGTTCATTCATGATCTATGGTAATAAACCATAGGCATTACCTTATTTCATGAAATCAATAAATATTCAAATTGCAATTCAACTCCAAAAAGTCTTCGGCCCTCATCCCATGGGATTCAAATCATCATTCGAATCTATAATCAAACCCAACATATAAATCTCAGTTAATACACATATTAACATATGTGTTAACACTCTACCATATATTCAAACTCATGTGAATTAAGTCAACAATGAAACCTTGGCTTAAAATCAAAGCATCAACATAATGATAACATCTGGCCCATTCCTTGGTTTAAAAACTCGACATATTATAACGCTTCATATTGCATGTTGAACCATGCAACATATATCAAAACAAAATTCTGCAAACATATTAACATTGGTCTCACAACAGCTATAACTCACCTTTGCATTAATTTACGAATGGATCCGATGATCTATATTCTATTGCATCTCAAAATCAATTTGTGCTCACATCCGACGGTCATCGCACAACTTTACACTTCGGATTTTAACAACAGAATAGCACGAGAAGTTCATGGTATTTAAATACCACTTCAAGCTACGTGTAAAATGCTAGAATGTATCGCATTCCAAAAGGTAAAACTGCCCTCGACCTCAAAATTTATGCAAGACCAATGGTTTCATTCTCTCAAACCGCTTACAGTTCATACTCACAGTTTCACCACCGCCTTTGACTCAAGGTTTCATTAAACCTTCACTCTTCCATGTACTTGGATTCCACCCTTGTTCCAAAGCACATCTGCTGCATCTTAACTCACCATTCACTTTATATTAATCGGGTTTTATTTTTTTGAACGAAACTGTAGTTCTAATTCAAAATCTGCGCCTTTCTTTCCGGATATGTTATCCAATCTCATCATTGTTCCATCAATCCTGATTCAATTCACCATACGGAATCTCCATTTCTGTTTACTGGTTTCCTGTCCCTATGCAAACTGCATTATTTCTATATCGATCCAACATATCAATGCAATTATCTATGTAATTCCACAACGCATCAAGAAATCCACTCAATTACGTAGGAATCAATCCTTCCTCAATTTCAACAAGGCATATTACGAGCTTTTAAATCATGGTTTCATTAATCACACAATTCAGATTCTATCACAATAAAACCCTGAATTCAGATTCTATCACAATAAAACCCCGAATGTGTATTCCATTCCTTACTCTGCTTTTACAAAGGATTTCCTTCCCATCACATACTCCATAAGAAATCAATATTGATTTCTAAGTGCACACAAACCATTTTATGTCTAAACTAGACACGCAAGTCCATCCTTTGATGGAATTGATCCATTTTGTGAACGATTTACCCAAATTAAAAATCACAATTAAATGTGTAGACTCATAATCAATCAATCTTATAACCAATTTCATCCACACACCATATAACTCAGTAATGGAACATAAACTCAGAAAATTAAGTTCTGTATTAATACACATAGTACTTACATCAAAAATATTCCTTCTTGGCCTCATTTTCAGCCAGTGGCCTTCCTCCTCTAAATGCCCGAAGTCTTACAATCAAAAACTCTGTTCTTATTCTACTCAATCTCCCCTCTTTGATCTGTCTTTTTAATGCCTTTGAGGCCTATATTTTATACAAAAAGGTCCTGAATCTATTTTAGTTTTCAGTTCCTGTATTATCTCAACAAAATCCTAAAACCACTATTGAATCTCTAAGGATTCTCTTTTATCCCAAAATAAATGAACCAACTCTAAATTAATATTTATAAAATCTCTCAACCCCTGTACACTCTCAACTCACTCATGTTCTCAAACATTTGAGAATATTTACAATTTCCTCACAATATTTAATTAAAATCATTAAAACTCACTCAAATCACTCATAAAAATCCAGCTCCTTTAAAAGCTTAAAAACCCCTAAGTTTAATAAAATACATGGATTTTTCTTTTAGCCTAATGCTCCTGCATCAGACTCCCAAGGTCAAAATTAATCATGATCTCCTGATCATGTGCTTTTAAATCTTTGCCTCTTGGATCGCATACTTTGCTTTGCTGTTGTTCAACAACCGCACTATCCTTCAACTACACTTCTCCAGGTTTCGATATCTTGTTCTGCATCTTGCCTCTAGCTATGCTCTCACAATATTTCCTTGTCTTTCCTTTGCTAAAATTTCTCTACTTTCTTGCTGCTGTCTGCTGCTTCTGAGACACCTTCATCATCAGTCTTTTGATGCTTTTAATTTCTACATCCAACCTTTCTTTTGTATGGAAATTACTCTGTCCACTGTTGCTGTTTTCAATTTTTGTTGTTGCCAATATTGTTGCTATTGTCTCCCCGATTGTTGCTACCGCTGCCAATGTTGCTTCCTCCCAAACTTCCTGAATATCTCTTAAGATATCTCCCTCTGCAACATTCTTCTCTTGTTCATCACCTAAAAATTTACTTTTAGAAAATAAATTATCATTTAATTTTCTACCTGCAGTAACATACTCATTTATTTCTCTTTGTACACTAGTAAGCATAATTAAATTCTGCAAACTATTATCTATTCCTATTTCTTTCATAGCTTCAGACAATTTTACTGTAGTGTCTGCAATTTCTTCTTCTAGTTCAAATGTTTCTAGCAAACATTTCAGCCATTTCATTTGTACTTGTTTCACATCATCAGTATGTTGCAATTCCGTTTCAGCATATCCCTCTTCTTCCTTGACAATCTTCAATAATTGTCATCCACCTTCTTGATTGATTCTTGCAGTCAAATAAAGTTCTTCAAATTATGCATTTTCATCCTCTATTAGAATAGAATTCTGATTTTCCATCACTATGGTAATTTTGGAAGTCTGCCCCACAGTTTTCTCTTGGCCCATCCGACAAACCAATTCTTCCTTGTCACCAGTAGTAACAAGTTTCTGCATATGAGACATGACTGTCTCACCTTCTTTCTATAATAGTTCCTCTTCTTTCAAGACAACTCCAAGGGATCGATTGTCTTCTGCAATACCGGTGAACATAAATAAAATTTTAATTTTAAAATCACAAGACCCAATGGTCTTAATTGATGATCCAGTCACCAATTCTTCTTTCTGCAGTTCTAAGTCTCTTTCAAGACTCATAAATTCTTTGTTGGCTTTCTCTTCTGACAACACATCAGTATGTTGTTCTCAGTCTCCTCCCAATTCCTTTGTCAGCACATCAGTATGCCGATTTGCATCTCCCATGAGACTGTCAGCTAGTCTCTGCTTCTTTCCTTCATGAATGTCTCTCTACTGGGATTCATCAAAATGAACTTCTTCATTTTGCTGAATCATACTTTTATCCTTTGTTCTCTGATTGTCATTCATGAAAATTTCTCTGTCTTGCTTCTTTAGTAAATTATCCTATGTGTAGATCCTCTTCTTCTCCAATTATCTTCTCTGAAGATCTAATTTTTTATACAATTCAACAATTTCAATTGAAGTAGAATTTTGAAATTTCACACAATTTCCCATACCTTCACTTGTCCTTGACCAATCATCAGATGGTCCTTCATCTCTTGCCTCAATATTCTACTGAATATTATCATTAGACTCCTCTGTATTCAATTCCTCCTGAGATCTTACTATCTCGGCATTGATCTGAACAGATTTCAGATTCAATTCTCTCTCCTTCTCTTTAAAAAAATTTAAAGCTAATTCATCTTCCTGTGATGTACTTGCAAACATACACAACTCATTAGTTTTTAAACCACAAGACTGCTCAGTCTTGGTTGCTTTCTCAAGCACTACCCTTTGAACAGATCTACATGTGGAATCTTCAAATTCCATCTTTGACTCAAGAGCTTTGATTTCCTCTTTCAATAAGGAAATCTCCCTTTGCCTCCACTTTATTTGCAATGGTTTCCAAATTACTCTCTTTCCCTTCAGTGGAAAGATCCATCCTTCTTTCTGGTTTTCCTTTTCTTGCAGCCGTTCCTGTAGTACCTCCAGTTTTACTTTCATCACTGCAATTTCTCTTTCTTTGACCTTATCAGTCATCTTACTTCTGTGACATTCTTCTAAACCTCTCCCCTGATCCTCCATGATCATTTCCTCCATGAGCTTCTCACTCACCTTGAGTTGCACTAAGCCTTTGCAACAAGAAGCTCTCTTGCTGCCACTTACCTCACCAATCCTTCACTGGACTTGGTCTTTTGGCAAGCACTAATTCACTATGTATGGAACCTCTTGAGAACCCTCTTCTGCTTTCTCTAGGATATCTCCTCAACTCACCTTTTCTTGAGAACACTTCAGATGTTCTCCCTATCCAACCTTTAGCTGGATATCAGGTTCACTGCCATCATCATCTTATCTGAAACCATAATTCTGCAATTATAATTTTCAAATCAGATTTTAAAAATTACCTCACCTGCAAGATCTTGTTCTTCATTCATTTCTGCAATCATGTTCACTGTAATTGTGTATCTGCTACATATCAAATTTAAAAATCTAATCTTCCTTCATTCTCTCATCACGTGCACTCATTTAGATTTAATAAAAAAAAGAAAAAAAAATCTTCAATTTCAAGAGAGCCTTCCTGCTTTGATACCACTTGATGGCGGCCAAACCAATATGTACCCACAATCACACTCTCCAATGCATATAAAAAGGATTTATCCAAATTCATACCCCAAATATATTCAAATCTAGGAAAAATCTAACATGCGGAAGCTTCTTCCTTCTTCATGGTTATAAAAACTACACAATATAACCCTCTTCTCCATGGTTATGAAATGATACACATAAAATTTTATATGCAAAGTTCTTTCTTGTTCATGCTCTATAGTTATAAACCATAGGCATTACCTTATTTTATGAAATCAATAAATATTCAAATTACAATTCAACTCCAAAAAGTCTTTGGCCCTCATTCCATGGTATTTGAATCATCATTCAAATCTATAATCAAACCCAACATATAAAAATTGGTTAATACACATATTAACATATGTGTTAACACTCTACCATATATTCAAACTCACGTGAATTAAGTCAACAATGAAACCTTGGCTTAAAATCAAAGCATCAACATAATGATAACATCTGGCCCATTCCTTGGTTTAAAAACTTGACATATCATAACGTTTCATATTGTATGTTGAACCATGCAACATATATCAAACCAAAATTCCACAAACATATTAACATTGGTCTCACAACAGTTATAACTCACCTTTGCGTTAATTACTGAACATATCCGATGATGTGTATTCTATCGCATCTCAAAATCAATTTATGCTCACATCCGATGGTCATCGCACAACTTTACACTTCGGATTTTAACAACAGAATGACACGCGAAGTTCGTGGTATTTAAATACCACTTCAAGCTAGGTGTCAAACGCTGGAATGTATCACATTCCAAAAGGTAAAACTACCCTCGACCTCAAAATTTGTGTGAGACAAGTGGTTTCATTCTCCCAAACCGCTTATGGTTCATACTCACAGTTTCGCCACCGCCTTTGACTCAAGCTTTCATTAAACCTTCACTCTTCCATGTACTTGGATTTTTCCCTTGTTCCAAAGCACATCTGCGGCATCTTAACTCATGATTCCCTTTATATTAATCAGGTTTTTTTTTTTTGAACAGAACTGTAGTTCTAATACAAAATCTGCGCCTTGCTTTCCGGATCTGTTATCCAATCTCATCACTGTTCGATCAATCCTGATTCAATTCACCATATGGAATCTCCATTTCCATTTACTGGTTTCCTGTTCCTATGCAAAATACATTATTTCTATATTAATCCAACATATCAATGCAATTCTCTACGTAATTCCACAACGCATCAAGCAATCCACTCAATTACGCAGGAATCAATCCTTCTTCAATTTCGACAAGGCATATTACCGGATTTTAACTCATGGTTTCATTAATAACACAATTCAGATTATATCACATTAAAACCCCGAATGTGTATTCCAATCCTTACTCTACTTGTACAAAGGATTTCTCGCCCATCACATACTCCATAAGAAATCAATCTTGATTGCTAAGTGCACACAAACCATTTTATGTCTAAACTAGACATGCAAGTCCATCCTTTGATGGAATCAATCCATTCTATGATCAATTTACCCAAATTCACAATCACAATTAAATGTGTAGACTCGTAAATCAATCAATCTTATAACCAATTTCATCCACGCATCATATAACTCAGTAATGGAACATAAAATCAGAAAATTAAGTTTTGTATTAATACACACAGTACTTACATAAAAAATATTCCTCCTTGGCCTGATTTTCAACCAGTGGCCTTCCTTCTCTAAATGCCTGAAGGCTTACAATCAAAAACTCTGTTCTTATTCTACTCAATCTCTCCTCTCTAATCTATCTTTTTAATTTTTTTGAGGCCTATATTCTATACAAAAAGGTCCTTAATCTAGTTTTTAGTTCCTTTATTGTCTCAACAAAATCCTAAAATCACTATTGATCCCTAAGGATTCTCTTTTATCCCAAAATAAATGAACCAACTCTGAATTAAGATTTATAAATTCTCTCAACCCCTATACACTCTCAACTCACTCATGTTCTCAAACATTTGAGAATATTTACAATTTCCTCACAATATTTAATTAAAATCATTAAAACTCACTCAAATCACTCATAAAAATCCAGCTCCTTAAAAAACTTAAAAACCCCTAAGTTTAATAAAATACATGGATTTTTCTTTTAGCCTAATGCTCCTGCATCAAAAATTGAATCAGAAACATCAAAGTACTCAAATGTATATCTAATGGTTTTTTTAATTTCTTCCAGGCATTCAGAACAATCTATATCTCTCTTTTTCCTTCGTGCATTATTAACTTAACCAACTGATTGTAATAACAATATATTTGACGCAAATATTCGATGATCTAGAATGAAATTCAAAAATTCCAAACATAATGATGGCACCCATTTTTCAGTTTTTGAATACTTCTTGCCCCATTAAGTGTTTTCCCATTAATTTGTTTGATAAGAAATTGATTTTGGAAGCTAATGCCATTCAGTTGTTGAATGCATTTCTCTTGATGATGCGATCTGAGAATAAACCTTTGCATGTCAATAGTTTCTTCTAACACATGAAAAATAGGCTCTTGCATATATGATTTCTTAATACATTCAATTAGTGATGGAAAGATCTCAACATTCTTCCTCCTCAATGTTACTAAAAAATGACCGAACATCTGATCAATATGGTTGTAAGTGCTACCAACAAGGAGGAAACAAACCTTTACCTTATGAAAATTTCTCAATTCAAAAATCATGTTTAGATATCAAAAAACAATATGATTTTTGTTTTCACGACAAGTGTTGTCTAATTGTAGATACAAAATTTCAGGAAGATTACCAACCCAATGAGAAAAGACATCATTTATTATGGTTATTGTCATATTTCCATCATTATGAATATTTGGAGCTGTGAAGTAAACTCTTGGAAAAATTTTCCCATTGAAGACCATGCAACCGACCAAGTGAATCTGGATAAAATTTTCCTCCTGCAAATTTTTTGGTGTGTGAACAAGATGTGGTAGAAGTGTTTTATTCTAGTTCATACCATTAATTATCAAACCCAAATATTTATTTGGATTATCATAACACTTCTTTCGATGCTTGTACAAATTTTTCCTTTCACTTTTTTGTTGTTCACGATGCTCTTGAAGGGATTTAACAATGTAATCTACACATAACATAAAATACATTTATTAATAAATGCATTTTCATAGTTGATCACTATACAATTTAAAAGAATAATGTTATGAATGCTTACCTCTTTCTGCTTCTTGACATTTATCCCTTTTTTATTTTAGAGAAGCACATGTATTGTAAACCCCCATCATTGTGTTCTTAGAAATATGAACATTGTTGAATTCCCTCCTCCATATCTACACTAAATATTGATATGTAATAAAAAGACCATTTGCTTCAACACATTCTACATATTCCTTGTATAAGTTGTAGATTTTTCATATTGAGAAATTCTCTAGAATATGTATTGTATCTCTATTTGGCATACACTCTCCATGTTTTGAAAGGAATTCTTGCAGGCACGACATTGCAGTGTTTACTAGTGGCCCAAACTCTCATTTATGACAAACTTCTGAATAATATGTAGGATACTTTTCCAAATTATCATGGATTATTGATAGATGAAAATTTCCAATTGAATGAATCATTTTTAAAGCCTTTCTACAGAGCAATAAAAATCCAATATGATAATCATAACCTTCTAGTGTATATTGCATGCACCCCACTAAATATAACTTCTGCATGAATTTATTCATTGAAAAATAGTTCTTCCTTTCCTCTAAATCAAATTTGAAATCCATATGTTTAAACAAATCCTTTTTAAACAATCACTTGAAATGAGCTCACTGATAGGACTTCTTCTCATGAGATATACTACTCTACCCCTTGTATAACTAGAACATCTTGCATTGATACAAAAAGGTCTACTCCTACTACTAGAAACAATATTTTCTGGCAACATCTCTATCATTTCATCATTCTCTAAACAAGATTTTCCATGATCATTAGGAGGAATGCTATTCTTAATGTGATCGTTTGAAATATAGTTAGGAAATTCACCACCATCATTGTTTGAAAAATATTCATTACCATCTTTGGCGACATGAAAATTTTCAATGCCATCATTTGTGGTTTTGAAATACTGAATTGGAGGATATTATTCACCATCTTTATCTTTCCCTTCATCACTACTGCTCTCAAAGTTCTTAGGATTAGGACTATGTGGAAATTACGACTCTTGATTTATTGGAAATTATTCATCCTCATCTTTGTCACTATTTCTCCCATAGTCCATATGATTAGGAGTAAGTAGAAATTGAGACTCAATTTCTTGGAATTTATTCATCCTTCCCTTCATCACTGCTGCTCTCAAATTCCATAGGGTTAGGAATAACTTTAAAATGTGACACTTTATTTATTGAAAAAATTTCATCCTCCATTCATCATTATTGCTCCCATAATCCTTAGGATTAGGAGTAAGTGGAAAATGTGACTCTGTATCCACTAAAAATTTTTCATCCTGCCATTCATCACTATTGCTCTCAGAGTCTTTAGGATTAGGTATAAGTGGCAAATGTGACTCTCTATCCACTAAATATTTCATCCAACCATTCATCACTATTACTCTCATAGTCCTTAGGATTAGGACTAAGTGGCAATTGTGACTCTCTATCCAGTGAAAATTTGCCATCCTGCTATTCATCACTATTTCTCTCAAAGTCCTTAGGATTAGGACTAAGTGGAAAATAAGAGTCTCTATATTTTGGAAATTATTCATATTGCATTCATCATTGTTGCTCTCATATTCCATAGGATTAGGAATAAGTCGACAATTAGACTCTCTATTCATTTGAAAATCTTCATCTTTCATTTTATCACTACTTTTCTCGTTATATTCATCCATATGAATAGAGTTGTTTCATGAAAAAGATGTTGATGCTTCATAAAATGAAACTTCAGAATCAAAGGAATCCATAACACTCAAACAAGAAATGTTGAATGACGCAAATGATATCTCTCCCAATGATAATGTATAGTTGAAACAATGAAAAATTGCTTCCAAAATTTTTCACTGAATTTTTTTGCTTGAAGTATGTCCCTCCAAATTTTATTTAAACGATTTATTTGAAAATTAGATATTACAATATTCTCATAATATGGACCTTAATTTTGAATTAAATTTCCTAGACATCTTTCTCTTAATAATTGTTTTCAAACTAAGATAATTTTAATTAAATTATATAACTTTTAATACATTATACATTTTATTTTTTTAATATTCATCAATTTTTTTTATCCCACATTCACCCCGCAGAAAAAAATTCCATTATTTCCTCTTTATAAGAAATTTCATTTTCACTATTCCACACATCAGGGGAATATTTCTCTAAGGTTTGTTTAAAAGCTTGGAATGATTTTCTAGAGCAGAAACATTGTCAATGGGAGATTCTCTCTTTTGAAAGGTTAATTTTGTTTCTATTATTCTAGAAATTAGTATACTGTTAAAATTAATTAAATCCAAGTTATTTTAAAACATTAAAATTTACCATCTTTTACCATAAAATTTTTTAGGTAGAAAACGAAATATTTTTTTTTTAATTTGAAATTAAAAAAAAAATTAACATGTGCATTGTGGGTGGGCCCACCTGGGGCAAAACATAGCCATTCTGGCCCAAGTGGGAGCGGCCATATCCCCCATGGGAAAAAATAGTGTTGTGTTGTGGGTAGAAACTTCTGTGGGGCAACGTCCACCCGCAGCACTCGCCCATGGGGCAACGTCTGCTTGAGTCTCAGAGCCACCACTTGGGTGCCCTCGGGCTCGGAAGGATGCCACCCCATGGGCGCATTCACCCCCAGCATAACACCCACAACATCATACTATGGGCGGATACGCCCACGGGGCAGCATCTGCTTAAGCCTGAGGGCCACCCTCGGGCACCCTCGGGCTCAAGAAGACTATTTCATGAAAATAAAAACCTACGTATAAGTATGATTTCCCTAAGTGTGGTGGTTCACTTAGAACAATAGAAAGAAATATATCTAACCTTTTCATTAAAATGAATATATAAAGGGAGAGAAACCTACTTGTAATATGTTCACTTTCCCTTGCCTCCATTCGTTGCTTTTGTCGCTCTCAATCCAACTTAACTCAGTTGATTAATACCTGCCATGGAAAAAAAAAGAAAAAAACAACATAAAGGTAATACAATCTATTCAAGTTAAACAAATTGAATCAATTCAATTCATAAACACACATATAACACCATTGACACGTGCATTAGGAAAGGAAAAAATGTCTTTATTATGAATTAGAAGGAAGAGTACAACCAGTTGATCAATTCGTTGTCACTCATCTAGCTTGATTCACGTCCTCATCACATCCAACATCAACAATCCAGCAACATCACAATACATGCACAATACCTCCAACAGATGATATCTCACCAACATAACTCTAGTTAACACAAATTCTTGCTCTCTTGTGCACTATGTCCAGTGCTTTATTTATAAGTAGATGAAGGTAGTTTGACATAAATGAATCATTGAATGGATTTCCTAAAAATGGATGAATAGGTTTCATTTTTCATAGGATTAGGAGGATAAGAGGTTTAATGAATTCATGGGTTCCAAATTCGAGGCTATCAGATGAGGTGAGATTTGGAACAACTTCTAGAAGTCACTAGAGATTGGGAAGATTTATGGAATCCAATGAAAAATTCACTTCCGGTCAACCAATGCACTCTAAAGTGGGCCTACATCCTGTGTAATGCAGCCTTGCATGGGAGTAGATGCTCTGCAAATTGGGTACAACTGTCTAGGGGTGTGTTGATGGCTCAATGAGGCATTTCAACTGACATCTAATTAGTGAAAATTTCATGAAGGAAAACCACCAATGTGATGACTTGTTTAGGGCATGTGGAAACCAATTTATAGTATGATAGAACGCAATAGATATTGATCTGTGTTTTGGGATGATGCCCAAATTGACCTATAGCAAATACCCTCTAAATCATGAAGTCAAAAATGATAATTTTGACTGATTTGATTTACAACGTGATGAGGAGGAACGGAAGCGAATGGTGACCTGCATCAATTACAATACATTACATCATGATATTTGTTAATCTTGTACATGAATTGCTGAGGAAGGTATATCCCATACTCAGCACATAAACTATCATAGCATCAGAAATTCATCTACAGATATAGACTATCTACATATATAGGCCCATGATAAGATGACAATATGAATAATGACCATCATACTGATGATTTGGTACTTCTCCTAAAATCGCAACCCAGATGGATGAAACTAGATTCAAGGTCTTCTATCTTGTTCACTTGATTGCTTAAAGTATGAATCTAACCATGTGAATATGTGATCTAAATTCAAACATGGAAAGACATTGTCTGATTACCAGCCAATAATGTGAGTCATTAACAGACATGAGAGAAACCACCGTTGATGATCATGGCTATCAAGGTATTGCAGAACATTTTTCATGTTGTGAATAAATTATTTAATGTCAAACAACATACAATATTTTGGTTGAAGGCCTGTGATGTCAACCTGTCGCCGGAAGTGAGAAACCTGTCATTGATGTAAGAAAGGTACAAGGTACTGAAATGTTGTTTGTAATTCAACTTCCCGAATGATGAACTAATGTCGACCGGAAGTGACTCGTTGTAGGAGGGAATTAATGCTTCCCCCATCAACGACATGAAACATGAGTAATGATTTTGGAGACAGAATGTGACTGATGAAGCAATGTCAGGGATGGCGATCATGAAATGAATGTTTATGAGTATTGCAAAGGATGAGGAATAACTGAGTGACTCATTTTGAACATATCAACGACACTGAATGGATTGGAAGAATTTGACCCAAAACCGAAGTGATGGATGGTATGATAGACCATCAAACAACTTACCCAACCCAAAAATCTTGGAAATGAATTGAATAAGTGCCATGTTCAAGAGTGACTTGCTAATATAAAGTGTTTTATCCCTTTCCAATTTTACCAAGTCATTGCTGACTAGTACCTCTTTATTTTTTAGAAATCTTTAAGAGGATAACATATGCTTGATGTATAATTCCACCCTTCGGATGAATCCATTTCTATTTTATTCTTTAACAAGTCTATCAAAGATGAAACTCGATCTCGTAATGATGGACAAGCTCATCGCTATTTAATGCTTTAACAAGTCCAAAGACAGTGAAAAATTGGTCCTTTTCCATGTTTAGAGAGTTTGAAAAAGGGACTAAAAGAAAACTCCACAAGTTATTTTTCATATAATAGTCCCACAGATTCAAAAAAAGTGTAAAATAATACCTGAGAGAACCTCTTAGCCATGTTCGACTAGGGTTTTCCTTTTTCGTAATCATAATATATCTCATTCCAAAAGAGATTTAAACTTATAATGAGTAGATTTTGTTTCAATTCCTTTAACGAGATCGAAAGGACAAGAGCTTGGAAATCTTTTCATATTTTGAGAGTATGAAAAGAGCTGAAAGAGAACTCCAAGGGGGTTATTTCTTTGCATTTAACAAAGCTAAAAAAGAGATAAAAGTTCACTTTGAATTCCTTTTTCATGTTTACAAAGCTCGAAAAAATAAGATAAAAGTATGCTTTGGGTTCCTTTTTCATGTTTAACAAAGCTCGAAAAAGAGATAAAACTATGCTTGGTTTTCAAATTGCATTTCATGATCATGCACGACTAACTCACTATAATTAGCTGCAAACCTGCTCAAAGAAACATCAAATGGATTAATAATACCTGTTTAAAATAGTTCAAATGGGTAAAAACCATTGTGGTTTAAATAAATATGCATAAATAATCAAAAAGACTATTAAATTAAGAAATTACGAAGTCATTTTTACAATTTCACCTTTACCGTTTCAATTTTAGTGCTCTAAGCCTGCTTTACCCTCAAAATTCAACAAATGATTGGAATATATTACGTGGATCATTTCTTGTGCCGTCCAGACCAAGTAGAATACCTTACCATGTCTTTCTATTGGATGCATTATTTTTTAGTTTCATACACATTTTTTAGGTTTTTGGGGATCCTAGGTTAAATATACAATGCCCTAGGGCCAACAGACCCTTGAATGTAAAAAAATGCATTGCAGAGAGGCTGGAAAGAGGCCCAATTCCTTTGCAACACTTTTTCTCTCACTCAGGGGTGCGTTGGTGCAATTTAGAAAGTTGCATCTTTATCTATGACCAAAATTTCCCCAAATGTTTTGCATGGAATGGATCCTAACTAAGCCTATGGTGTGATTTTAGACTTTGATCAAATCATAATGTCAATTACATAGTGAGAAGGAGAACATGAAGAACAAGATATGGTTTCCCAAAATGATCCTGGCACTCTTGAGCCCTCAGAGGCTGTGGGTTCTTCATGTAATTCCGATTTTTAGGGATGAGGCAACACATGGAACTATTGCAGTTCTTGATTCGTTCATGGGACCTGACACTACATGCATTTCACATTGGGGACAAAGTGCTCCAAATATTAGTTGATGACATTTA
Organism: Pinus albicaulis; assembly: GCA_034641835.2. NCBI lineage: Eukaryota > Viridiplantae > Streptophyta > Pinopsida > Pinales > Pinaceae > Pinus > Pinus albicaulis. Next base: position 1,496,680,857 of record CM076581.1, read on the forward strand.
ATTTCTAACAGGTTTGTCGAGACTTGGTGCTCCCATTTCCATTGCGGGCTTCATCCGTGGAGGTGAATAAATGAAGGACTACATATAAATTTTTTTTTGACCAGGAACTGAGCCTAGAAAATATGGAAAGATAAACATCAAATATGTACATGATATGCCTTTGCAAACACTCATATTCACTTTCACAAATATAGTTGGCAGTGTGACACTACATGTCATGAACATATCATACATGCAGTATGTGCTTAAGTGTCTCGAGAGGACTATGTTCAAATGGGTTGAAGCAGTACTCATTTAGATGAAAGAAAAACTGGAACAGGTAAAATGTGGTAGGACCAAAAATTTCAGTTATGTGTTTATTTTAATCACTTTTGTTTTGGAGCGAGTTCCATTGATGCACTCACAACATGTGATGCTAGGATTAGCTAGGACACTGATGCAGTGGTGGGTCGAGATGATGGCTATACATGATGGTTAGTCATCAATCTCATTTTCCACTGCATTCTTCAGTTGGATCCGAAGACATAATATCTTCATAGAGGAGCATCCATACGCAGGGATGGATTTCTGCAAAGATCCGTATTTAATTTTACCAGCTAGCACTCAATGGGTGCTATAGGTAAAATTTTGACCTTTTTATTTTTATTTTTTGGGGTCTTTTACATATTTTGTGTTTTTGATGTTTTCAAGACTAAACTAAAAATGTTCTATGTATGCAGGTAGATACCATTCGACCAGTGGTTTCTGCACAGTAGGCAGGAGAACCAATAGGGAGGACTATCGTAACAACAGTCTTACATGATTTTCATTTAGCCAAGACTCTTGCTGAGTTGCAGTAGCATGTGGAGGGATTGAAGCTTGCGCTACTGGATGCCCGGATCAAGGAGTTACCTATGAGTCTACAACACCATAACATTGGTGTGCCTGACATTTGGATGAGGCTATTGTGCATGATAGCCCAAGTAGTGACCTAATATCATGAGCATCACTAGGTTTACTTAGATTATGTTATGTATGTATACATTTTGAGGTCATATGACCAATGTTTCTTAGACACAATTTTGTAAAAAAACTCAATATAAATCTATTTTACTTTCAATGTTTTTCTATGATTATGTGAAATCCTATTCAATTGTATGATGTGAATTGAAAATCTATCTTTACATATGTTGCAAATGTCTATTTAACACATAATTTTCCAATGAATCAATCAGAGTGTTAAAGTTTCTAGAAATATGTTGATATTGAATGCAATCAAGATGTCTTTCCAAAAGACAAAATTACTCTAAGGAACATGCGATGAATTACTGGATTTCAGACAATATAGACACTAGTAAGTTGTAGTACAAGTTCTGAGTCTAGCCTGATGATGGTGCAGTGAATGCCAAGTGAAATGGCATCAGAGAATATTTCAATAAACCCTATAACTTAGCGATATTATTGGTCGATCGAATGATACAAATCCCTTGGAAACCCACTAACTCACCATTTGCAGAAAATATGGCCCATGATGCACATGATAAATTATGAGTACTATGACTATTACCATCGGCGTATCCAAAAAATGGTTCCGAAGATTCTGACATCTGCAAAAAATTCAAAGCGGATTACTAACCACACGAAAAAATATAAAAGACACACTGCTACACACATGCAATCAAAGCATATAATACAATGTTTACTACGCAAAATCAGGCATAGTAACATTTAAGATACAACTCATTTCGAGGCTGTGACAATGGAATCCCATCATAATCTACCAACTCGTAGGCACCGTTAGCTAGAATGCGCTTGAAAATGTAGGGGTCATGCCATAATGGTTCAAATTTACCTATTCCTATCTTATCAACTTCTTGATCATAAAGAAAGACCAGGTCTCCTTCTGAGACAGTGCGAGGCTTGACATTGCGGGCATATTATGCCTTGATTTGTCTCTTATGCACTTTGTTGTCTAATGCAGCTTCATGACATGTTTCACTTAGATGGATGAGATCTAAAATACGTGCCTCATCTTCATAATTGTTAGGTAGTAGGTCAATCGCGAGTTTGAATGATGGTATTTTGCATTGTATTGGTAAGATATTTTCCAGATCGTAAACCAGATAAAAGGGAGTGAAACCGTTGCATTTCTTACTGAGGCTCGATATGACCACAAAGCCAAGTATTCAAATTCCAGTTTCGTTTATGAACCCCAATCGTGCGTTGAAGCATACGATTAAGAATCTTTTTGATAGCTTGAAATTTTCCATTAGCTTGTGAATAATAAGGGGTAGAACTGTATGTGACAATCCTAACATGGTAGTCAATTCATCCATCATGTGATTGTGAAATTTTTTTCCATGATTTGGGACTATAGCTTGTAGTACACCAAACCATGCAACCACATGGTTAAAAAATAACAATGCAGTTGTCTATCCTGTGTTGTTGAATGTAGGCATCGCCTTGATCCACTTGGAAAAATAGTTAACGGTGAAAATAATATACCCATGCCCCCCGATAGAGAAGGGGTTACATGTCATGAATTCAATGCCCCATTTTGAAAATGGTCCAACGTCGACAACATGATCCATTGGTGTTGGCGACAAGTAGGTTTTACGATCAAATATCTGGGAAGCATAACAAATTCTAACCACAATAATGTAGTCACAAAATATGGTAGGCCAAAAGTAACCAGCGTAGAGAATCTTCTGCATGGTAGCATAAATAGTCAAATTTCCACCACATGCACTAGAATAGAAATCATTTAGAACTTTTTCGGGTTCCTCATGCGTGGGTCACCTCCATAAAATCATATCCACACCATGACGATAAAGTGTAGTGTTGACGATCAGTTAATCTTTGGCTTTGTATCAAATATGTCATAGTTGCAAGCGATAGGTACTGGTAGAGAAGTTTGGGTCTAGAGATAGATTATGAAATCTCCATACCACAGGTCAGATGAATTGATCAGAAACAAAGACTTGTCCAGAATTGATGGTTGTGTAGTAGGATCGATACTACTTGAAGGAAGGTCACAAATAAGATCAGAAAACACCAAAGACTTCTTTGACTTGGATTTGATGAATTCCAAATCAAACTCCCATAAAATGAAGACCCATTTTGAATATTTCCCCCCAAAAAATTGACGTGATAGAATGTATGTCATAGGGTTGAAATACGAAATGACAATGGTCTTTTGGAGTAGGATATAATGGAGAAATATTTGTACAGCTTGAACAACTGCCGACGCTAGCTTTTCAATGTATGTATACTTAAATTCTTTATCATTGAGATTAAGACTCGAAAAATATATCAGATGTTCAATCCCATCTTCTTCCTGGACTAAAACCATCACAATTGTTGCATCTGCAACGACAAGATGCAAGAAATAGTCACTCGGATAATTTGGGGGATAGATTAATGATTCTCGGATCAGGAAATTTTTAAGAACACCAAAGGAATCTTGCACAACCTCATCTCAATGGAAGGGTACCCCATTTTTCAAGATTCGAGTAAATCCTTTAGCCATTTCAGCATAGTTAGGAATGAACCTCCTTAGAAAGTTAGCCTTCCCTTGGAGTCTTTGTAACTGAAGAAGATTGAAAGGATCAGTAAAAAAAAAAATAGCTTGGACCTTCTCCTGACATTTTTCCTGAATTTTCAGCTGCCAGCTCAGTTTTTCGCCTAGTATGGACCATTTTTGCTTATGGATAGAATTTTTGGGTTTTTATGATGTAAATTCATGTTTGGCATGTAACTTTGGTTTATTTTTATCTCTTCTAGAAGATTCACTCTCAAATGAGTAAAAAATCATGTAATGGATCAGTTTCCACTCTTTTAGAGGCAAGTTGTTAGTTGCCTAGATTGTAGTTCCATGATTAGAATTGGTTGAAACTGATCCCTGAAGAGGGAATTCGACCCCTAGAGGTGGGGAAAGGTGTTAGAGTGATCTATATATTGTAATTTCTCAATCATTTTCGGAGGTTGGAGAGGTTGGACTCTTGGGATACTTTTGATATCATTGTACATATTTTTCATATTTTGGCTAAGGAAAGATCAGGGGTTTTGCGGCACTTGTTGGGATCCTTGTGGTGTTCTGTTCTTGATGGTGTTTCTTCTTTTTTTACTGCAAGTTTCTTCATGTTAAATGTATGCCATCCTTTCATTATGCTTTTGAACTAAATTGGATGAGTGAATAAGGTTGAATCCATTGTTTACAGTGCTTAGCCTTTGAATTCAGTTAGTTCTATATGTTTTCAGCTGTTTGGAGAGGATCCAAGTTCTTCTTTGCCCTCTTCAGCTCCTCGTCGGTCTAATCTATCCATATATCCAATTAAAAGCATCAAGACACTCACCTACCTCGCCCCAACTTGAAATCTGCAAAGGTCTGACCTTATCCCCGGACCCAAAACTTGTTTTCCCATTACTCCAGCGAAAACCCAAAAACCAAAAAAACAAACATACCTATCTCTTTACTAGCCTAAAATCAGTTCTTATCGTAAGTCATCTCGCATCCTATTAATCATTTTCTCGAGATTGACGGAGAGAGCCCTCTCCTGTCCTCGTAGGGCTAGCTACGAGGCTGAGCGTGGTTTGATGTAGCCTTGAGTTTACTTCATTTCAGCCTGAGGTAGATTTGAGCGCTAACACCTTCAATGGATCAAGTCAAATTCCGTCTTGAGACACGAAAAATCCAAGAAAATGACCAGAACCAACACCAAACACACATTTGTGTGGTTTGAGGCGTATTTTATAGTGAAAGCATCGTAAAAATATCGCTCTCAGAAGTAGAGGGTGGTTAGCCTATTTTCGTGAATGTGTAGGTAAGTCATCCAGATACGGTTGAAATATGTGCTTGATGCCATGAAAATCATAAGTCATTTCCCTTTGGAATGTGGCCCCGTGTTCTTTAAACCAAAAGAGAGCTTGAAATAAGTGAATGTGCCCTAGGGATAGATAAAAGCCATTTTATATTGGTCCTCTGGCCGAATATTAATCTGATTGTAACCAAAGAATCATCCATGAAAGAAAATATTTCACATTTGCAACATTGATCAATAATCTGGTCGATAAAGGGAGTTGAATAGGTTTCTTTTGGACAAGCATGATTAGCATCCCAATAATCAACACACATTCTAATTGTCCCCTATTTCTCCATGACAGGAACAATGTTAGATACCCAATTGGTAAGCGGAAAAAGGTAAATGAATCCAACACGCACAATTTTTTCAACCTCTTCTTTAATGGAAACAACTTTATTAGGGTGAATAGGATGAAGGCATTGTCGCACTGACTTAATATAATGTTTAAGAATGTTGGAGTTGATACCTGGAATCTCCTCATATGACCAAGAAAACACATCTTGGAATTCACAAAAAAGAGCGCGATAAGTTTCAAGTTCAGATGGAGAACAAGACACACTGATGTGAATGTTTTCTACAATACCATGTTCAGTTGAAATATCCATAGAAATTGTTTCTTCGATATTTTATGGGTTTCACTTGAAATCGATGGCATGGATAGGAATAAAATCTTTCAAGAAATCAACGATAGTATGGTGATATAGTTTAGATGGATTATCTTCACTGTAATCTAGAAGATGGGATCGTTTATGTGATGATTCCCATGGTTCTTCTTCTGGCATCATGGATTCCATAATTCCCTCATCAGTCGAGAATACACGTGAAAATGGATCAAAAGAAATACCAAAATCTAAAGAATGATCAACCCAAACAGTCAACCACAATGGATTTTGATTGGCCGCATAAGCCAAGAAAATTGATTACTATGCTAGCTCAATTTGACTTCGCGGAATCATGTTTCCCAACCTAACTACTTCAGGATCATTGGGTATATTCCTTAAGTCAGATGAATTGGAAGATATCATGTCGCAGGTCTCTATATTAGCGATTTCCACCGATGTCGTAGGCGACGGTAACAAAAACATTCCCATTAGGGAAGGATCCTTAAAGAGTCCTAAACCAATGTTCTGAAGAGAATGTGGGGATTCATGAACAAGCATAATGCTTCTATTTTCCTGGGAACCAAAGGTGAAGAACGAGAGTTGATCAATGGTTGTGATACTTCCTTTATGGGGGCAGATGATAATATGAAAGTAAGTAGATACTACCGCAACGATAACATAAACCCATGGTCTTCCAAGTAATATGTTGTAGTCGAGGGGCTCGTCAATGACCTCAACTTTGATAGTAATTGATTTCTTCCCTAGCTCTACTTGCAGGTTACTTAAAAATCCATAAGGCTTATATGTATGACCGTCAAAAGATTTCAACGTCGTAGGTGATTGTGAAAAAGTTGGTGAGCCAAGTGACTTTCAACAACTCATTGACATGATACAAGTAGATGCACCTTCATCAATGATAGTGTGATGAATGAGGCGATTCAGGACATGTACTTGAATCAATAATGCTAACTGTTTTAGTAATTATGGAACATAGCCCGCGTGATTAAATACTACAAGATTTGAATCTGTCGAATCAATTCCACCAATTGCGGACAACAAAGCCTGCTTCTGGGAGGGACAATTTTGAAGAAATTCAAGCGTTGACATAGAAGAAGGTGACTAAGACAGGTCTTCTACTATATTATAATTTTGAGCTACATGAGCTCGAGGGTTGAATGTTGATTTTTGAACTACTCCCTTAAGCGATTTTATTATTAACTCTGGAAGGATAGGTGGTAGAGCCGAATCAGATGAGGTTGAAGTTGAAGTGGTAGTTTGATCTATAGCTTGACCATTAGACAATAACAATGGATTAATGTAATCTTTACTTCGATTTGACAACAAAACATCAGTTTTGGGCATTGTGGCAGATAGCATAAGCCCTTGAGAACAAGAAGTAGGATCCATAGCAACCATATGTGTTTTCAGGTTTGCAAATGGATTTTTCAACACTGCAGATGTAGCAGAAGTCTTAAGAAGCTTTGATACTTCCGTGCGGTGAGGAAAACATCATGTAAAATGATCCTCATTACATATCAAGCAAGGGTAACGAGGTTTTCAAAAGGAACCAGATGAATCAGATGATTTTTCATGTGGGGGTGAATTTGATTTCTTCTTGTCTTTCCCCTTCTTCCTATTTCTTGGTTACTTATCACTTTTTCTTTTGTCAGATGACACGACATGGATTTCAGAAGAAGATGCACAATCATATGCAATAGTGTAATATCCCTATTTTTACTGATTTTATTTAGAAATTTAAAAATCCTAAAGGTTAAGTGGACGTAAAGGAAAACTATATACATGGACATATTATTTTTAAATTAATAAATGTGGAATTTTGATTATTGTGCAAAGACTAGAGTAAATTGGAGATTGGGATTTCAAGTCCATGAAGATGGAATTAAATACAAAGTCTTTCCAAAAATATCCAAAAATCCTTGGAGAAAATAAAATAAATTAAAAATATTAGATTGGAGATAAAAATCTAAAAGATACCTCAGTAAAGTGGAAGGTTTCTAAGAAGAGGTGAAATAAAAATAGAAAGAGGAAAAATCTAGTTTTAAAGAGTTTTTGTGGAAAAACAAAAGTAAATCCTAGGCTAAAGGAAAACAACATCTTGATTTAACTAGACACAATTATGGAAACACGCTGAAGGGAAAACAAGATTAAATAATCCATTCCTGGGTCGACAAGAGGTTGTCTACACCTTGGAGGAATTGGTCTCTGCTCAGGGATAGCTATGGATGAAAGCTCAAGGTTGGGTGGAAAATATTCTTTACCATAATTGGTATGCACAATTGATTTAATTTTGTCTTGTGATTTTGTTGTTATGATGATGAAGATGATGGTATAATATAAACTGGTGTTAATTAGGAAGATAAGTGGAAAAGTATGTCTTCTAAATTATTAATAGAATAAATCATTTTATTATTAATAGTGAAGTGTCTGATGTATTTAGCATAACACAACTAAAAATCGTATAGTTTAGTTATGTATCGTTACATAGACTAGCTAAATTAATTAACCAACAAGCAGAATGTTTAAACCCTATGATGAAGGTTTAGATATGCTTTTAGGTGGGTAAAGATTAATATATTACAAATAGAAAATACATCATTAGGAATGGAGAGTATTCTAAAGAGGCTAATAGGAAGGTTTCACATAATGATTTATTTTGATAAACAATAAAGAAACATATAAACATACACAGTGGGATTTAATGTTAAATCTAGAAGAAAATATTTTGTACAAACTAAGTATGAAAACTCATACTGTACATCAGATAAATAAATCAATATAATTCAAACTAATTCTTATGCTCAAATAAGAAATACCATAGTAGTACATATTGAAGTACTATGTGTATAGTACAAGTATAAACATAAATATCAAACATGAATTATGTATAAGTGATACATGTAGCTGAAATACCTCATTTAATTTGGAAATATTATATTCACTTATATCTGAGATGAAAACTCATCAAATAAAGGAAAATCGAAATATATGTTTATATTCATAATAAAATTTCACTATCACAATTATAATGACTGACAGTCCCTTGTATTTGACATAAATTACATATTGTCTATATGAATAAATAGCCTTGATTTCTGCTGGCTAAATTCTATGAGTGATCGCAATAAACATATAAAGAGATGTAGAAAATTAATTGTTAAGTCCTTTGAGAAAGAACGTGAAACTAGTGTAGTTGTAAATGGCAGGATGAGCAATACCTATATAACAAATACACAAGAATATGTATTAGATTTTATTTAATAGAAAAGTAAAATAACTCTACATAATATTGGAAGTTATCAATATTAGTTAAAGCAAGAATTTACCTTATTATCTAGGTTGATGTGGGGGAATTATCTATGTGAATGAATAAGAAAGCCAACCCTATGGGTTAATGGGGGAAAACTCAAAAGAATATCGTAATTCTGGAAAATTATTATAAGTATAAAAGAAATTTTAAATTACCTGAGTTGAGGTGTAGGAAAATCCATGCATATTAAAGAAGCAGGAAAAGAGGAATACTTGTGTAACAAAAAGATGAGACTAGTATGAGAGATCAAGAAAATAATTATTATTTTCATAACAGAAATACTTACATGCCTTTTAGGAATTATTAGTATTTTGAATGTTATAAAATTTACAATATATATATATATATATATATATATATAGACGGCAGATAATGTAACTAATGATTTAGCAAACTATATTCCCTAAATTGGAATAAACAGATATAAATGAACTTTGGTAAACCAATGAAGACAAATTGAAATGATGAAATACCATTCAGTAAGAGACGGACTTTAGAAATATTATACACAGTATGGAAATTACAAATTCAATTCCATGATTTGAAGGCCAGCTCATTCTTCACATATGGTGGATAGTATGTAAGAAATACAATTGAATTAACCCAAAAAAGTTGAGGAAAACACAAGGTTATGTATAAAATAGATACGAAGGATGATTAGATAAATTTATTTGCATAAATGCGAATTTATTTAAATTCTAGGTCAATGAATTCAGTCTCATGCATACAGGGATATGCTACGAATTCTAACTAGAATCGTAATAAAAACAGTTAAAAGAGATTGTACATTGCAGTCAGAGGATCAAATAAAACAAATGGTAATTTATATATGTAACTCTAGAATGCATGGTTGACTTCAAAAGTCATAAATTTCCTTCAAAGTAATAAATCCAAAATCCAAACAGGCATATTCGGGAAACCCTCAAGTTTGAATGGAAAACACAATACACAGAGACAAAACCAATTTCGAAATCGATGAGAAAAAAAAACAAGGTTTCCAACGTGGAAAATTATAAACGAATTCATCATTCAAGAGCCAAGTATGAAAATTAAGGAAATAAAAATTTGCACAGATAAATCATAAATAATATCTATTACATACTTCAAAAGAATAACATCAAACTATGGTGATACCATTTCCTGGAGGAGCTAAGTTACGAAGAGGAAAACGTAATAAGGCCAATAGGAAAACATAATAATACAAAGAGGAATACAAGCTTGAAATGCGTAAAATAGAAGTATAAAATATATGGGGTTAGTGCCAAACTTACCTAGAATTTGATGAAATGAATATTACCTCATAAATTCTGGGTAAATAGTCGCAAAGGTTCTATGTTCATTAACGTGGAGCCCATAAATAATTCCTCTATTCGCAAATGAATATAAATAATTCAAATTAAATATGAACAATTCAGAAATTGAAAAATGAAAAAAACTCTTGTAAGAAATTATGGGTATAAATGAAATTGATGAAATAACTCAGATATTCTTAAATGAAAAAGGAATCTAAAATGAAAAATGTGAAGGAGATAGTACATTTACTTGCAACCGTATTGATGAAGGATATGGAAAAAAATGGAAGTGGGAAGCCATTAACCCTGCAACTTCGCCGAATAGAAACATAGACAAAAAGCCTCAAACAAAAAAAATTAACAAATGACAATGAAATAACTTGAAATGGATGACAATAAACCCTAAACCAAATGGGCAGTGGGAAGAAGGACGACGAAATATTAACCATCAAAGAGACGGAAGATTGTAACTCCACTTGTCCACAAAGTTAATAGGGCCATGCGACAAGATAAGGGGGAGTACATTGCCATAAATCATTGATAGCATCGAACCAATAAAAAATTTAAGAGTTACAGTGAATCATATGTAAATCATCATTGCAGATGGGATAAAATCTATGGAGGAAATGTCGAAGATCCATGGAGAACCATATGACATTAAAAATATGCTACATATTATGAATAAGACACATAAGAAATCAAATCCCATAACCTAAGCTCCGGGTTATCGTTTTAGGCTAGGTTAATGGTGATATGGTTCATAATAAATTTGAATTCAATCCAAGCTATAGTCATATAATGAATGAAACGAAATTCAATAATCATGCCATGGAAAAAAAAAAAATTAGTAGGGTATGTTTTATTTATAAAAATATAATGATACCTATTCAAAGATTTTGTAAGACTAAGAGGGATTTTATAAGTGTGAATAAGATGAAAATTCCATGAGAATAATTCAAAAGTATACTTTAAGGTAATATTTAGGACTCTAGGATGTAGGAGATATATCCTAATGTATAACTTTAAATTAATAATGTTTAAAGTTGTAATGTTAAGCAAAATTCTATCAAAGGTGTATTAATAGAAAGGGAATTGAATAATAGTAATTAGAAACTTTTATAAGTGACTTCAAGTACATTTACAAAATTTAGAAATAACATGAAGATCAAACAAAGTAGGAATACATTCTAAAGAAGTAAACATGGAAACATGATGTTGTCATAGAAGTATCATTATAAGTAAAATTCTGAAAACAATTATGTCTTAATAAAGGATTTTGACGACAGAAAGTTAAATCTGGAACAAAATGCTGTAAGAGATGGTAATGTGCCAAAACTAAATAAGTCAATAATGACCAAAGCAACATAATATGTATAAATAGAAAAAAAATGGGTAAGTAGAGTTGTTGCAAATGGTATGAGAGCCCATGTTAAAAACACTAGGCCTATGTGTCCCCACGGAGAAAAATAAAAACCCAAAATAATGCTATTGTAAATTATTTCATTTTTTTTAGAGAATATGATGCACTAATTTATTTCCGTGCACAGTGATTAAGTGTACAAAAGTACAACTCTCATTATGAGTGACGAAGGAGGGTTGTACGTGGATCTGGGGGGCGAGGGAAATCCACCAAATCAAAATGTTCAATTGTTGGAAATGATAAGAGATATGCAATGAGAAATGGTTTAGATGAGAATAAGCAATGAAAAATTGTTGCAAGGCAGTGAAGAGTAAGAGAGGATGATCAGGGAGGTAACCTCAAGGCCTATTTAGGAAAGTGAAGACCATGGGAAAAATAGGAAAGAAGCTAAAACCAACTTAGAAGGATTTAAGGGTGGTGAAGCATCTGGACAACATTCCAGAAAGAAAAATGAATTGTAAGGAGAATTATGGAAAATGAAACCTCACACTTTTGATGGTGAAAAGGAGGAGGATGCAAAAGCTTGGCTTCTGAACATGGTTAAATACTTCCAAGTTTATGAATATGGAAGTAACCTGAAAGCTAGATTGGAAATTTACTAGCTACATGGTACATGTGCTGGATGAAAAAAATATTACTTGGGAAGACTTTCAAACCAAATTTAAGTATAGGTATCTGAATGAGAGATATTATGATTATAAAGCCAAAGAGCTAAGATTGGGAAAACTCAGAATTGATAAGTTTGTTATGAAATTCACCAATTTGCTTCGCTATGTGCCTCATATCAGAGAGGAAAAGGCTAAAGTACAATGATTTGTAAACTGCTAGCTACCATCTATAAAGAGAAAATCGAATTTTACAATCCAAACACAATGGATGAAGTTGTTCGCAAAGAAAGATTATGTTATACGTAGTTCAAAGCCAGAAATTATCAGCCGAAAATTTTGGAAAACAAAGAGAAGGGGAAGAGTGACTCTAATGTAAAAAGAGTAAAATCAACATACTTGAATTTTTTTGGGAAAAACCATCGAAGGAAGAAATTTAATAAAACTGGAAAAAAACAACATTAGGGGACTTTTGAGGTCTAAACTGGACCTCCTAAGGAAATTATAAAATAACAGTGGAAATAATAAAGTAAGATTTGATGACATCATCAAATTTTAGAGAGAAAAAAGAAAAACTACTTTTTCAACTCCTATTTTCAACTTATCTCCCTAAGTGTTTACTCAAATTTTGAGCAGGAGTACTCATTGGATGCAAAATATAATTCCTCATCCAAGGAGTAACCATGTTGCATACTTTCGATGGACCCTGCTACATGAAAAATGAGAAATAAATGAAGAACATGATGGAAATCACGTTTTTTCATGCATTTCTCAATTTTCGCATAGCAAGGTCCATTGAAAGTAAGCAACATGGGTACTCCTTAGATGAGGAATTAAATTTTGCATCCAATGAGTAATCTAGCTTGAAATTTGAGTAAAAACTTTGGGAGATAAGTGGAAAATATGAGTTGAAAATTTAGTTTTATTATTTTATTATTTTTTAATCCTTTTACCCTTTTACTTAAAAAATGGTGAATCATGCCCCATGGTTTACATCATCATCCTGAATCTTATTGGTTCTTATAAGGTTTATTTTGGTTGTACATTTTTCTTAGGAGGCCCATTTTAGACCTCAAAATTCCTCTAATGCCAACACATTCACACACTAGGTCTAAACATATGGATGCAAAGAGAAAAAAGGAAATTTCTGTAAGAATGAAAGAACCGATATAGTGTTGGGGCTGTGAAGAACCTCACGTGTTACGTGACTGTCAGCACAAAATAGTTCAGAACACTCAAGTGTTACAAGAGGCAACTACTATGAACGGCATTTCTCGAAACATTCATAGGATCAGTGTTGCACTTGAATATCGCCACACTCAACACCAATTAACCATGATAGAAATCGAAGGTATGAGTGCTAAATAAACTATTTCTACTTTGATAGATCCAGGAAAGAATTTAATTTATGCCAGTTAGCAGATGGTGGAAAAGCGCAAATTAAAATTAAAAAAAATCAGCAAACATGGTTAGTGCAATTAGTTACAGGAACAAAAAGAAAAGTTACCTATAAACTTCCAAAAACTACTATTAATTTAAATGGGTATGAGATTGAAATGAATCTAAACATTTTACCTCTAGGATCATATGAATTGTTAGTATGAATGGAATGGTTAGAGAAGGAGAAAGAAATATTTAATTGCTTAGATAAAGTTGTTAAATGTATATATGGTGAGGGAAGAGCTATGATAGTGAAATGAAAACCAAGACCCATATCAATTAGGAAAATTTATGCACTAGAACTAAAAAGGATAGCAAGAAAGGGCTAGCAGGTGTATGTTGTACACGTGGAAGAATTGGGACAACAAAATAAAAAAGAGGCTGTATAAAATTTACCAGTAATCAGAGAGTTCAAAGATGTATTTCGAGAGAAAATCCCCCATCTACCCGCTAAAAGAGAAATTGATTTCTCCATTGAATTAGTACCAGGAGCTACACCTGTCTCTAGAGCACCCTATAGAATGAGTATTTAGAGTTGAAACTACAATTGCGAGAATTTTTAGAGAGAGGGGACATCAGACCAAGTGTGTCTCCTTGCAGAGCACTAGTACTGTTTGTTAAAAATAAGGATGACACCTTCAAAATGTGCATAGATTACAAACAACTGAATGAATTGACTATAAGGAATAGATATCATCTGCCAAGGATAGATGACTTATTTGATCAAGTGAGAGGAACCACTATCTTCTCAAATATTTGTTTAAGAACAAGATATCATCAACTAAGAATTAAGGATGAATACATCAATAAAACAACATTCAGGACTAGATATTCATACTATGAATTCGTAGTTCTACCCCTTGGAATTACAAATGCACCTGTTACATTCATGTGTTTAATGAATAGTGTATTGCACAAGTATCTAGACAAATTTTTACTAGTGTTCATTGATGACATTTTGGTGTACTCCAAAAACGAAGAAGAACACATAGAACATCTCAGAATTTCTCTACAAACACTCAGAGAAAATAATTTATATGAAAAACTTAGCAAATGTGAATTTTACAAGGATAAAATTCAGTATTTGGGTGTGATTTCAAAGGATGGCTTAACACTAGACCCAGAAAAAATACAAGAAATAATGGATTGGCCTGTACCTACTGATGCCCCAGCCATAAGATCTTTTATTGGTATTGCTAGATATTATTGTAGGTTTGTGGAAGGATTTTCAACCTTAACCTATCCTATTACATATTTACAGAAAAAAGGAGTGAAGTTTGAATGGATGTCAAGGTGACAAAGTAGATTTGAAAAATTAAAACTGAAATTAACAACTTCTCCCATATTGAAGATTGTTGATCCAAACAAATAATTAGTAGTATGTACAGTTGCATGTGTAGAAGGGTTAGGATGAGTGTTGCTACAAGATAGTTCAGTCATAACATATGAGTCAAGAAATTTGAAGAAAATTGAACAGAATTATACTATATATGACTTAGAATTAGCTGTTGTGATACATGCATTGAAGATGTTGAGACATTATCTGTTGGGAAAGAAGTTCATACTAATGAAAAATCACATAAGTCTGAAATATTTCTTTACTCAACTTGATTTAAATGCTAGACAAGCTGGATGGTTATCTTTTCTTAGTGAGCTCGATATGGAAATAAAACACATTAAAGGAAAATAAAATAAATTTTTTGATGCTTTGCATAGGAATGATCATAAAATTTTGACCCATGCTGGAGGTTGTGTGAAATTTGAAATAGAAGAACTGATATAGGAAGTGTTGATGCAAGATCAATACTATGTGAAATTGCAAGAGAAATTTCAAAAAACTGAAGTTGTGGGATATACAAACAGCCAGAAAGGACTGATTTATTATAAAAAAAGATTGTATATTCCGAATGTGACATCTTTAAAACAAGAAATTTTAGATGAGTATCATAAAAGACCTTATGTAAGTCATCCTAGTTATTAAAAACTAATTTTAGCATTGGGGAAGAATATGTTTTGGCCAGGTATGAAGAAAGATGTTTCTGATTATCTAGCTAGGTGTTTAGAATGTCACAAAGTAAAAGTGGAACATCAACATATGCCATGATTACTAAACCCTCTACCTATTCCAGAATGGAAGTGGGAAGTGGTTTCCATAGATTTCATTACTGGATTGAATAGAATTAAGTATCAATATGACTCTATAATGGTGGTTATAGAAACATTGACTAAGGCAACACAATTTTTACTCGTGCAATCTACTTTTGGCACAACTCAAGTTGCTAATGTATACATGAAAGAAATTGTGAAATTACATGGCATTCCAAAAATGATTATATCTAATAGAGATGCAAAATTTACTTCAGCCTTTTGGAAAACTTTGTTTGGAGGAATGGGTACCAAGCTTAAATTTGGTACCACATACCATCCTCAAATAGATGGGAAAACTGAAAGAACCAACCAGATTTCAAAAGACATGCTACACATGTATGTTATGGATGGACCTACAAAATTGGAAGATTTTTTGCATTCGGCAGAATTTGCATATAATAATATTTATCAAGCTTCAATTAAGATGAGTCATTTTGATTCATTATATGGTAGAAAATGTCACACGCCCTTTAGATGGAGTCAACTAGAAGATAAATTAATTCTTGGATCAGATGCATTGTAGGAGATTGAAGGAATTGTGAAGAAAATTAAACAAAATATTAAAAAAACTCAAGATCGACAGAAGAGCAATGCAGATAAGAAGAGAATTCATAGAGAATTCAAACTAGGAGATCATGTTTATTTGAGGATTAAGCCTAAACAAAGTACGTTATATATTGGTATTTGTGCTATGTTAGCACCATGCTATGGTGGACCATTTGAAGTTCTAGAAAGAGTGGGGCCAGTAGCTTATAAATTGGCTCTTCCTAGACATATTAAGGTTCACAAATTTTTTCATGTTTCCTTATTGAAAAAGTATGTATATGATCCTACTCATGTAATTGATCAAACTGTGATATAGGTGGAAACCGAAGGGGAATTTCTTTTAGATACCTTCATATACTAGCACGGGAAGAAATTGAGCTCTAAGATAGCACTGTAGCTAGGGTGAAAGTGCACTCGAGGCACTTTACACCTGAAGAAGATACGTGGGAGTGAGAAGAGGAAATGAAAGAGAAATATCCATCATTGTTTGAAAAATGAACTGATATTTTGCAACACCAAGGAAGGTGTTTTGTTTTAGAGGGGGATATGTAATATCCCTATTTTGCTGCTTTTATTTAGATAGTTAAAAATCATAAAGTTTAAGTGGACCTAAAGGAAAACTATATGCGCAGAAATATTATTTTTAAATTAATAAATGTAGAGTTTTAATTATTGTGCAAAGACTAGAGTAAATTCGAGACCAAGATTTCAAGTCCATGAGGATGGAATTAAATACAAAGAATTTCCCAAAATCTCCAGAAATCCTTGGAGAAAATAAAATAAATTAAAAATATTAGATTGAAGATAAAAATCTAAAATATACATCAGTAAAGTGGAAAGTTACTGAGAAGAAGTGAAATAAAACTAGAAAGAGGAAAAAGCTAGTTTTAAAGAGTTTTTGTGGGAAAAAACTAAAGTAAAGCCTAGGCTAAAGGAAAAAAACATCCTGATTTAACTTAACGCAGTTATGGAAACATGATGAAGGGAAAGTAGGCTTAAATAAGCCATTCCTGGGTAGACAAGAGGTTTTATACACATTGGAGGAATTGGTCTCTGCTCGGGGGAGCTGTGGATGAAAGCTCAAGGTTGGGTGCAAAATAGCCTTTACTAGAATTGGTATGCATGATTAATTTAATTTATTCTTATGATTTTTTTGTTATGATGATGAAGATGATGGTATAATAGAAAATGGTGTTAATTAGGAAGATAAGTGGAAAGGTATATCTTCTATATTATTATTATGTAGAATAAATTATTTTATTATTAATAGTGAAGTGTGTGATGTATTTAACAGAACAAAACTATAACTGGTATATTTTAGTTTTGTATGGTTACATAGACTAGCTAAATTAGTTAACCAACAAGCATAATGTCTAAAATCTATTATAAAGGTTTAAATCTACTGTTAGGTTGGTAAATATTAATATATTACAAACATAAAATACATCATTAGGAGTTGAGAGTATTCTAAAGAGGCTAACAGAAAGGTTTCACATACTGATTTATTTTGATAAACAATAAAGAAACATATACACATACACAATGGGATTTAATGTTAAATCCAGAAGAAAATATTTTTTACAAACTAAGTATGAAAACTCATATCGTTTATCAGATAAATAAATCAATATAATTCCAATTACTTATTATGCTCAAATAAGAAATACCATAGTAGTACATATTGAAGTAGCATGTGTACAATAAAAGTATAAAAAAATATCAAATATGAATTACGTATAAGGGATACATGTAGCAGAAAGACCTCAGTTAATTTGGAAATCTTATATTCAATTATATCTGAGATGAAAACTCATTAATAAAGGATTATATATATATATATATATATATATATATATATATATATTCGTAATAAAATGTCACTGTCACAATTGTAATGACTAACAATCCCTTGTCTTTGACACAAATTACATATTCTCTATATGAATAAATAGCATTGAGTTCTACTACCTGAATTCTGTGAGTGATAGTGACCAACTTGTCAAGTTATGTACCAAATTAATTGTTACCTTCTTTGAGAAAGAAGGTGAAACTAGTGTAGTTGTAAATGGCAAGATGATAAATAAGTGTATAAAAAATACACAAGAATATGGATTAGATTTTATTTAATAAAAAAGTAAAATAAATCTACATAATATTGGAAGTTGTCAATATTAGTTAAAATAGGGATTTACCTTGTTATCTAGGTTGACGTAGGGGAATCATCTCTATGAATGAACAAGAAAGTTGACCCTCTGGGTTAGTGGGGGAAAATTATTACAAGTATAAAAAGAAATTTTAAATTACCTGAGTTGAGGTGTATTGGGAAATTATTATAAATCCATGCATATTAAAGAAGCGGGAAAAGAGGAATACCTGTGTAAAAAAAAGATGAGATTAGTATGAGATATCAAGAAAATACTTGTTATTTTCATAACAAAAATACTAACATACATTTTAGTAATTATTAGTATTTTGAATGTTATAAAATTTACAATAAAGACAAAGTATATATATATATATATATATACCACAGAGAATGTAACTAATGATTTACCATACTACATTCCATAAATTGGAATAAACATATATAAATGAACTTCGGTAAACAAACGAAGACAAATTTAAATGATGAAATACCATTCGGTAAGAGACAGAGACTTTATAAATATTTTACACACTAAGGAAATTAAAAATTCAATTCCATGATTTGAAGGCCAGTTCGTTCTTGACATACACTGGGTAGTATGTAAGAAGTAAAATTGAATTAACCTGTAATATCCCTCGCATAAGCCACCATAAAAACTCTCATAAAATGAGGGTTATTAAATAATTAAATATTATTAATTATTATATTGATATTAAATGAAGAATATTCTTGTAATTGTTGATTATAAGAATATTGGAAGAATTATTTCTTAATTATTTTATTTATAATGATTTATATTCTTCCATGGAAATAAATTATATTCCAAGTTGGTATATTTTATGAGTTTTAGAAATAATGAGTAATAGATTTGGAAAAAGTATGGATAAGTGATATTCTTCTCATAAGGAAAAAGAAAATCTACCTTTAAAAATAAAAGCATGAGGGATTTATGGAATGCTTTTCTGATTTAGGAAAAATCAGATTTATGGAGGCTTTATGGATTGCTTTTGTGATTTAGAAAAGCTGGAATGCTTTTATGATTTAGAAAATATGGAATTTATTTTATGATTTAGAAAAAGTTGGAATACTTTTAGGATTTAGAAAAGCTTGAATGCTTTTATGAATTAGAAAATATGGAATTCTTTTATGATTTAGAAAAAAGTTGGAATACTTTTATGATTTATAAAATCTATTCCATTTTAATTAATTCTATTTTTTATTATAATCCCATGAGAGAAATAGAAGGGGGGAATGGGAGAATACATGGAGAATGGAGCCAAGGAAGAGGAAGAGAGTATTTCAAGCATGCATCAAGAGATGAGTAACCATATCCTTTGAAAATATCTTTTTTTGCATATGGACCATGATTATATAATGATTGAATTTATTTGCAATAAAAATTTCAGTGTATTAAAAGCTAGATCTACACTTATTTATGCATTATTTTGATAAAACTCCAGGGGGATCTTGTTTAGAAGGCTGAGTAGTTCCAGATCTGGTATGGATCTGATGTTTCAGCCATATATCAGTTGTAGATCTGAATATTAACCTACATCAGCTGAAGCTCCTCATATAAAATGTTGTCAAGTCTTTTTGCACCTTTTCCAATTGTTTCTGCTATTATTTTTGAAGGATTCTTGCTCTTGCTTCAAGTAAATCCAATGCTTCTACAAAGGAACTTGATTATAGATCTGATTTCTTGATGCCATACTATAACATGAGTCTAATGGCTGATTTCTAGTGTCTTCCAGTAGAAACTGTGCAATTTCTAAAGGACGGTTTCTCTATTTACCAACTCTCTCCTTTAGCTGATTTTCAGCTAGTGTTGATTGTGGGAGATCTGTTAAAACCTCTAAACTCATTTATTTTTGCTGAAACTTTTCTTGAGGTCTGACACAGCTTAAAATAAGGGAACCCAGCCCTGTTCTACATTATTTTCACACTAGCTTTCTTATACAATGTCCTCCTTGAGCCTATTGCAGATTTTCCTGAGAGTGGAATTTAGCGCTTCTTCCTTGGTTGGTTTTTACTTCTCTTTTGGATCCATTGTTTAGATCTATAGATCTAAGGTTCCTAAGAGCAGAAAACTCTAAGACGAGTGTGTCATTCCCACACTTGCTGTGTTCCACCATTCTTCTATAGACAGAGTCTGGAATGGGCCAGGAAGCCTCTGGATTTCACCCTTCCTTGTGAAGGTGATGCATCTAGTAAATGCCCTACCAGTCTATCTCTGGTTTAGATCTATTGGTGTAATTCCATATTGTTGTGATTCCATAGTGGAATATCTTAGGATATTCCCTACTGAGCCTATATTTTCCCATTTGGAACATTGCATAATTGTATGCAAGGAAATAATTATTGTGTTAAAACTCCTCAAAATGAATAGAAGATAAAAATATATCCTTGTACGCATTATTGGATTAGATTCTTAGAGAGGAAAAAGAGTAATCACATGCTTTATTATGTAAGATTAATTAGAGAAACATATATGCTTGCATGCATGGGAAAAATATATTTTTGAGTATTAGATTTCTAGAGAAAAGGAAGATGCAATCACATAATATTTATTGTGTTAGCCTTCTTTTGGGAAAAATAATATGTATTTGTCCAACCTAAAGGGATTAGCTATGGTATTAGCTTTATCTTGGAAGAATATTATGCATAGTTATTGGTTATATCTTTTGGATGAGAGGGAAATGTCACTTTGCATGCATGAAATGATAAGTGGTATGCGTTTGACCCTTGGAAAAGAAATGTGGTTATTTTTCCATGAAATATTTATTTGGTTTCTTTTGGAAAGAAATATATGTTTTACATGCAGGAAGAACAAGATATGTTATTGCATGCAACAAACTATAACTTGTATGTTAACTTTGTTTGAAATAGAGTTGGCATTGTTATACATAGTAACCATTATGAACAGATCTTGGGTGGAAAATATCTTTTTGGAAAAGAACATGTATTCACATGCGTAAGTATAACATCTATTGCATTAATCCATATAGAAAAGAAAACATAAGAGTAGGCAAAAAGAAAAATTTCTTGTTGGGATAGTTATCTTGAAAATATTGTTATGCATTTGCATGCACAGTATTATTATATAGTATGTTAGCTTTCTTTTGGAAATAATAGGAAAGTGCATGCGAGATTTTATTAGTGTTTGGTGGAAAGAGGATGCTTGATATTGATTTATTTGTTACTAATGCATGTGAAATGATGTTAAATAAGGAAACTAATGTCAATGTGGTTATGTTTTATAAATGCATACAAATATTTGTTGAAGTGTCACAAATAGAGATTGATTATTGGTTTATTGATATTTTATCTAATCATGATATCAAGTGTGCTGACGATAGAAATGGCGGGAAAGAAGGATGACTTGAGAAAAGGAAATTTCAAGTTTAACATTGTGGAAGATAAAGAGTTGTTAGTCCATGCAGGTTTAGTAGTTCCAATTGCACAATGATCCCTTGAAGGAAACAGTCTGAATACAAAGACAGAGATTGATGATTCGTGGGTAAATGGTATCATGATGATTGTAATAACTTATAGCTAGTTATGTTTCATTTAATATTATTTTTATATGTAAAATTTATTACAATGGTCAAGGGATGGACTCCCTTATAACCATTGAGTGAGGGGTGACAACCCTCACGAGCGTTTAATAATAAAATTAAACGTTTGCTGGTTTTCACCCTACGGGGTTTCCAGGGTATATCGGTGTCTATTTATGTGATTGTTCATTGTGTCATTTTGATGGTGTTAATTTCTTTCATGATATGATGTAGATATTATCAATTAGGTGATCTACTAATTGAATTAAAATGATCATGGGATCGATGCATAGTTATAGGAGGAAATTTAAGTTAATATGCTGCAACAAGGAAAATTAATGGTTGTGTAACGCACTATGATTTTTGCTAAATACTTCTCTAAGTGATGATAATGGGTATTTAAATGGTTAATGCAGAAATATATATAGAAATTTATAAGGTTACACATTCGTAAATGTTGAAAAAAAGTCCTAACTCCATGCATTTTTCCTGCGAGGTTATCGGGGTATGTTACAAATGGTATCAAAGCAAAAGGTTGCAACATTGGCGCCTTTTGGGAATCGTTATGCAAAAAGGAAGTAGAGGTATGATGCTAGTGGGCATCATCTCAGGTATGATTTTAATTAAACTTGTAGTATACTACAATTAACATGAGATGCATGTTGCATGATTAATGACTGCATGAAAGAGTAGAAAGTTATAATGTTCTTTAAAAGTTGTGCTCATGAAATTTTAATATGGATGTGGATAAAAGACAATAAAACTTCTATTGTACCTATGAACCATCTTGAGCACTCACTGTTTATATTGCAGATTAATTACCAACCTTTGCATGCATAATATGAGAAAAATGATTATGGTGCATAAGAAAAAAGAATGGAAAAACATGGCTAAAGTTATCATGCACTACCTATAAATAATGAATACATGTATGGTTGGTGTGATAACTAAATAATATAGAAGTTGGGTTTGACCCTGAAAAGGACAATGGAATGTTGAAAACAAAATATATATATATACTTGAAGGAAACTCTTCAGTTTTTAAAAATAAGCAACGAGTGAAATAGAACTCACATAGTGAACTTAAATTCAATGAAAAAATCATAGTAGCATAATTGTGGGTTCTCTTTCTTCATTTAGAGTTGTAGAGGAAAGTTTGCATTCCATGTGTTCGACAAAAAGTGGTAATTTAGATCCACGGTTTTGTATTTTAAATAATTTCATCCGTGGAAGTTTTGGATGTGATTAATCTTTAATATCAAGGGGTTTTCATACCTTGAGATCATGTAACCCCCATGGTGATTCCAAGAAAAAGTTATGTTTAGAAATGGATCCATAATTTGGTCAAAATTCCTGATTAGACGCTGTTGTAGGGATTGTTGGTTCTGTTATTAGCATAAATTTTACCATTGATGATATTAATATGATTCATGATGTTCTAGAAATTCTAGTTTTACTATCTCTATGAGAGTATAAACATATTTATGGAAATTTATTTCATCTCCGCTAACTAGTCCCTCAATGGTAGTAGATTGTATGCTTGCCAACTATTTGGAAGAATGCCTTATCCACCATAGATTGCATGCTTGCAAATTGTTGTTAAAATTCCTCAATGGATGTAGATTGCATGCTTGAAAATTGTTTGATGGAATGTCGAATTGGTTGTAGATTGCATGCTTGCATACTATTTGAAAAAAAGTCTACAGTGATTGTAGATTTCATGATTGCAAATTATTTTCAAAAAATTCCTCAATGGTTGTCGCTTATATGGTTGCAAGCTAATGGTAAGCGAAAAAAAAAAAAATCACATTTTGTGTCCTAGTGTTCAATGGGACTGTTAGTTCTCTACAATATTGACGGATGCTAAGGTGAGACCTTAAATAAAGTATCATGCTATGGTATGCAACATATGTTAATGTCTTTTTTATAAGCTACGTGATTATTATTATTATGTGGAAATTTTGAATGTATACCACCTATATTACATGCGATGAATTGTTGTCAATGTGCTTTGACAAATTTTGGACCCCATGTTGTGGGTCAAGTATAGATGCATGGTGTACATAAATGTTCCTTTGCCTTAATGATAAAATGCAATGGAAAATTATGTAAATTACAGTGGATTTGTAGACATTGCCTATTTTTAGACATTGAATTTTTATTGGATTCAATGGCTATGGAAGCTATGATGGGATTGATGTAATGAGGTAATATTTTATTTTATTGTTGAGTTAATGAATACTTTAGTTGGGGTATTCAGGAAATAACTCTAGAGTTTTTGTAACACACCCAAGTTCTATGCTTTTCAAATTAGACATTTGAACATAAATCCAAAGGGGAGTGGACCCCAATGGATAATTATTGTGTGGATGTGGTTAATTATTTATTTATGAAAAATAAATAAAATATTGTGTATGCACTATGACCAAATGAGAAATTGAGATCACCTGCCTAATCCATGAGGTTATGGAAAAGGTAAAGACTTTCCCCAAAATCTTTCAAAAATCCTTGAAAGAAGTTATTTCTAATTTAGATTTTTGAGGAAAAATCTAAATTCCCCAATGATGAGGAAAGTAGTTGGGAAGAGGTAAAAAGATGGAAAAGATGGAAAAGCAGAAAGCAGCTTTAAAGTCCCTAAATAAGGGAAGCCTAGGCAGACAAGAATAAAAGCATCCTGAAATTCTGGACGCAGAATTGGAAACAGGCTTTGGGGAGAGCATAGCTTAAATAAGCTGCTCCAGAATAGATTGAGGTTATTCTGTTCTTGGAGGATCTCAGCTCGGGGGTGAGTTCTGGAGATAGACGAACTCTAAGGTTGGGAGGACTGGTCATAGTATCGGTATGCATACATAAATTTGGAGATTTATCTATGATTTCTTATGCAAATTTTATATGAATCATTATGTTATGATTTCTTATGCAAAGTTTATATTCACTGTTTGTTCAGTACCTCATGCAATTGCAAATTAGAGCTATTAGCTGAAAATCCAGTAGGTTAATAGCAGGGAAAAATGGTTGGATTCCGGGGATAAGTACCCTGTAGTAATAAATTTAGAGATGATAGATTTCCTGAATGTCAAATCTAATAACAAATGTACAGGTGTAGCTTTCTGTTTTTTTTAAATGAAAATGGAGTTGTTGTGTGTATAAACCGAAATTTTTAACAAAACGGTAAATAGGAACAGCAAGTACAGTCCAAGGGAAGAGTTGTAATATGCACCAGAATTACAAGTATGCTGAATAATCTTAACAATAACATAATGGTTGGAGATAAATACCATCAGTTTGAATTGGATTGAAATTATTGTGGGAGAGAAAGACAATAATTTGCAAAAACACTAGTGGGAGAGAAAGACTAGTGCAACTCCTAAATAAAATGCAATGTGCACTTGATAGAGTTTTCTTATCATTTTGATGATTAAAGGGCTAAGTGCTCCCTGATTTTTTATGAAAGTATTAGGATTTAGGTATTATTTTACATTTCCTAAATAATTGGAAATGAAAATTAAAGGTTAATGTTCCAACAAGAGAAGAACATCGAGGACGATGTTCTCTTTAAGGGGGGGAGTTTGTAATATCCCTCGCATAAGCCACCATAAAAACTCTCATAAAATTAGGATTATTAAATAATTAAATATTATTAATTATTATATTGATATTAAATGAAGAATATTCTTGTAATTGTTGATTATAAGAATATTGGAAGAATTATTTCTTAATTATTTTATTTATAATAATTTATATTCTTCCATGGAAATAAATTATATTTCCAAGTTGGTATATTTATGAGTTTTAGAAATAATGAGTAATAGATTTGGAAAAAGTATGGATAAGTGATATTTTTCTCATAAGGAAAAAGAAAATCTACCTTTAAAACTAAAAGCATGAGGGATTTATGGAATGCTTTTCTGATTTAGGAAAAATCAGATTTATGGAGGCTTTATGGATTGCTTTTGTGATTTAGAAAATCTGGAATGCTTTTATGAATTAGAAAATATGGAATTATTTTATGATTTAGAAAAAGCTGGAATACTTTTAGGATTTAGAAAAGCTTGAATGCTTTTATGAATTAGAAAAGATGGAATTCTTTTATGATTTAGAAAAAAGTTGGAATACTTTTATGATTTATAAAATCTATTCCATTTTAATTAATTCTATTTTTTATATAATCCCATGAGAGAAATAGAAGAGGGAAATGGGAGAATACATGGAGAATGGAGCCAAGGAAGAGGAAGAGAGTATTTCAAGCATGCATCAAGAGATGAGTAACCATATACTTTGAAAATATCTTTGTTTGCATATGGACCATGATTATATAATGATTGAATTTATTTGCAATAAAAATTTAAGTGTATTAAAAGCTAGATCTACACTTATTTATTCATTATTTTGATAAAATCCCAGGGGGATCTTGTTTAGAAGGATGAGTAGTTCCGGATCTGGTATGGATCTGATGTTTCAGCCATATATCAATTGTAGATCTGAATATTAACCTACATCAGCTGAAGCTCCTCATATAAAATGTTGTCAAGTCTTTTTGCAGCTTTTCCAATTGTTTCTGCTATTATTTTTGAAGGATTCTTGCTCTTGCTTCAAGTAAATCCAATGCTTCTACAAAGGAATTTGATTATAGATCTGATTTCTTGATGCCATACTATAACATGAGTCTAATGGCTGATTTCTAGTGTCTTCCAGTAGAAACTGCGCAATTCCTAAAGGACGGTTTCTCTATTTACCAACTCTCTCCTTTAGCTGATTTTCAGCTAGTGTTGATTGTGGGAGATCTGTTAAAACCTCTAAACTCATTTATTTTTGCTGAAACTTTTCTTGAGGTCTGACACAGCCTAAAATAAGGGAACCCAGCCCTGTTCTACATTATTTTCACACTAGCTTGCTTATACAATGTCCTCCTTGAGCCTATTGCAGATTTTCCTGAGAGTGGAATTTAGCGCTCCTTCCTTGGTTGGTTTTTACTTCTGTTTTGGATCCATTGTTTAGATCTATAGATCTAAGGTTCCTAAGAGCATAAAACTCTAAGATGAGTGTGTCATTCCCACACTTGCTGTGTTCCACCATTCTTCTATAGACAGAGTCTGGAATGGGCCAGGAAGCCTCTGGATTTCACCCTTCCTTGTGAAGGTGATGCATCTAGTAAATTCCCTGCCAGTCTATCTCTGGTTTAGATCTATTGGTGTAATTCCATATTGCTGTGATTCCATAGTGGAATATATTAATATATTCCCTACTGAGCCTATATTTTCCCATTTGGAACATTTCATAATTGTATGCAAGGAAATAATTATTGTGTTAAAACTCTTCAAAATAAATAGAAGATAAAAATATATCCTTGTATGCATTATTGGATTAGATTCTTAGAGAGGCAAAAGAGTAATCACATGCTTTATTATGTAAGATTATTTAGAGAAACATATATGCTTGCATGCATGGGAAAAATATATTTTTGAGTATTAGATTTCTAGAGAAAAGGAAGATGCAATCACATAATATTTATTGTGTTAGCCTTCTTTTGGGAAAAATATTATGTATTTGTCCAACCTAAAGGGATTAGCTATGGTATTAGCTTTATCTTAGGAGAATATTATGCATAGTTATTGGTTATATCTTTTGGATGAGAGGGAAATGTCACTTTGCATGCATGAAATGATAAGTGGTATGCGTTTGACCCTTGGAAAAGAAATGTGTTTATTTTTCCATGAAATATTTATTTGGTTTCTTTTCAAAAGAAATATATGTTTTACATGCAGGAAGAACAAGATATGGTATTGCATGCACAAAACTATAACTTGTATGTTAACTTTGTTCGAAATAGAGTTGGCATTGTTATACATAGTAACCATTATGAATAGATCTTGGGTGGAAAATATGTTTTTGGAAAAGAACATGTATTCACATGCGTAAGTATAACATCTATTGCATTAATCCATATTGAAAAGAAAACATACGAGTAGGCAAAAAGAGAAATTGCTTGTTGGGATAGTTATCTTGAAAATATTGTTATGCATTTGCATGCACAGTATTATTATATAGTATGTTAGCTTTCTTTTGGAAATAATGGGAAAGTGCATGCAAGATTTTATTAGTGTTTGGTGGAAAGAGGATGCTTGATATTGATTTATTTGTTACTAATGCATGTGAAATGATGTTAAATAAGGAAACTAATGTCAATGTGGTTATGTTTTATAAATGCATACAAATATTTGTTGAAGTGTCACAAATAGAGATTGATTATTGGTTTATTAATATTTTATCTAATCATGATATCAAGTGTGCTGACGACGAAAATGGCAGGAAAGAAGGATGACTTGAGAGAAGGAAATTTCAAGTTTAACATTGTGGAAGATAAAGAGTTGTTAGTCCATGCAGGTTTAGTAGTTCCAATTGCACAATGATCCCCTGAAGGAAACAGTCTGAATACAAAGACAGAGATTGATGATTCATGGGTAAATGGTATCATGATGATTGTAATAGCTTATAGCTAGTTATGTTTCGTTTAAGATTATTTTTATATGTAAATTTTATGACAATGGTCAAGGGATGGACTCCCTTATAACCATTGAGTGAGGGGTGACAACCCTCATGAGCGTTTAATAATAAAATTAAACGTTTGCTGGTTTTCACCCTACGGGGTTTCCAGGGTATATCGGTGTCTATTTATGTGATTTTTCATTGTGTCATTTTGATGGTGTTAATTTCTTTCATGATATGACGTTGATATTATCAATTAGGTGATCTACTAATTGAATTAAAATGATCATGGGATCGATGCATAGTTATAGCAGGAAATTTAAGTTAATATGCTACAACAAGGACAATTAATGGTTGTGTAACTCACTATGATTTTTGCTAAATATTTCTCTAAGTTATGATAATGGGTATTTAAATGGTTAATGCA
The DNA here is from genome assembly GCA_034641835.2 of Pinus albicaulis. NCBI lineage: Eukaryota > Viridiplantae > Streptophyta > Pinopsida > Pinales > Pinaceae > Pinus > Pinus albicaulis. The sequence goes on from CM076581.1 coordinate 1,496,709,692, forward strand.
GAAATATATAAAGAAATTTATAAGGTTACACATTCGTAAATGTTGAAAAAAAGTCCTAACTCCATGCATTTTTCCTGCGAGGTTATCGGGGTATGTTACATAACCCAACAATGTTGAGGAAAATGTAGGGTTATGTATAAAAGAGATTCGAAGGCTGAACGCATAAATGTCTCTGCGTATTATTTAAAATTGAGGTCAATGAATTCAGTCTCATGCATACAGGGATATGCTACGGATTCTATCCAGAATTGTAATAAAAATAGTTAAAAGAGATTGTACATTACAGACAAAGGATCAAATAAAATAAATGGTAATTTATATATGCAACTCTAGAATGCAAGGTTGACTTCAAAAGTCATAAATTTCTTTCACAGTAATAAATCTGAAATCCAAACAGGCATATTCAGAAGCCCTCAAGTTTGAAGGGAAAATGAAATACACAGAGACCAAACCAATTTCAAACTCGATGAGAAAAAAAACAAGGGTTACAACGTGGAAAATTATAAATGAATTCATTGTTCAAGAGCCAAGTATGAAAATCGAGGAAATAATGATTTTCAGAGATAAATCGTAAATAATCTTCAATGCATACTTCAAACGAATAACATCCAACTACGGTGGTACCATTTCCTGGAGGAGATATGTTATGAAGAGGAAAATCTAGTAAGGCCAATAGGAAAATGTAATAATAAAAAGAGGAAGAGAAGGTTGAAATGCATAAAATAGAAGTATAAAATATGTGGGGTTAGTGCCAAATTTACCTGCAATTTGACGAAATGAATATTACCTCATAAATGTAGGGTAAATATTCACAGAGGTTCTCTATTCGTCAAAGTGGAGTCCACATAGAATTCCTCTATTCGCAAATGAACATAAACAAACCAAGTTAAATATGAAAAATTCAGAAATTTAAAAATGAAAAAAACTCCTGTAAGAAATTATGGGTATAAATGAAATTGACAAAATAACTCAGAGATTCTTAAATGAAAAATGAACTCTGAAATGAACAACGTGAAGGAGGTAGTACATTTACCTACAACCGTAGTGATGACTGAAATGGAAAAAAATGGAAGTGGGAAGCCATTAACCCTGCAACTTCACCAAATAGAAAAAAATACGAAAACCATCACACAAAAAAATATTAACAAATGAAAATGAAATGACTTGAAATGAATGACAATAAACCCTAAACCCGATGGATGGTGGGAAGAAGTACGAAGAAATATTAACCGTCAAAGAGACGAAATATCATAACTCCACCTGTCAATGAAGTTAATAGAGCCATGTGACAAGATAAGGTGGAGTACATCGCCATAAAACGTTCATAACATTGAACCAATAAAACATTTAAGAGTTACAATCAAGCATATGTAAATCATCATTGTGGATAGGATAAAATCTATGGAGGTAAGGTCGAAGATCCATGCGGAACCATATGACATTAAAAATATGTTACATATTATGAATAAGACACATAAGAAATCAAATCCCATAACCTAAGTTGTGGGTTATTGTTTTAGGCTAGGTTAATGGGGACATGCCTCATAATAAATTCAAATTCAATCCAAGCTATAGTCATATAGTGGATGAAATGTAATTTAATAATCATGCAATGGCAATGAAATGTTAGTAGGGTGTGTTTCATAGGTAAAAATATAATGATGCATATTCAAATATTTTGTAAGACTAAGAGGGATTTTATAAGTCTGAATAAGATGAAAATTCCATGAGAATAATTCAAAAGTATACCGTAAGTTAATACTTAGGACTTTAGGATGTAGGAGAGATATCCTAATGTATAACTTTAAATTAATAATAAAGGGAATTGAATAAAAGTAATTAGAAACTATTATAAGTGACTTCAAGTACATTGACGAAATGTAGAACTAACATGAAGATCAAACAAAGTAGTAATAAATTATAAAGGAGTAAACATTGAAACATGATACTCTGGTAGAAGTATCATTATAAGTAAAATTCTCTATGAATGAACAAGAAAGTTGACCCTCTGGGTTAGTGGGGGAAAAGTATTATAAGTATAAAAAGAAATTTTAAATTACTTGAGTTGAGGTGTATTGGGAAATTATTATAAATCAATGCATATTAAAGAAGCAGGAAAAGAGGAATACCTGTGTAAAAAAAATATGAGATTAGTATGAGAGATCAAGAAAATACTTGTTATTTTCATAACAAAAATACTAACATACATTTTAGTAATTATTAGTATTTTGAATGTTATAAAATTTACAATAAAGACAGAGTATATATATATATATATATATATATATATACCACAGAGAATGTAACTAATGATTTACCATACTATATTCCATAAATTGGAATAAACAGATATAAATGAACTTCGGTAAACAAACGAAGACAAATTCAAATGATGAAATACCATTCGATAAGAGACAGAGACTTTATAAATATTTTACACACTAAGGAAATTAAAAATTCAATTCCATGATTTGAAGGCCATTTCGTTCTTGACATACGCTGGGTAGTATGTAAGAAGTAAAATTGAATTAACCCAACAATGTTGAGGAAAATGTAGGGTTATGTATAAAAGAGATTCGAAGGCTGAACGCATAAATGTCTCTGCGTATTATTTAAAATTGAGGTCAATGAATTCAGTCTCATGCATACAGGGATATGCTACGGATTCTATCCGGAATTGTAATAAAAATAGTTAAAAGAGATTGTACATTACAGACAAAGGATCAAATAAAATAAATGGTAATTTATATATGCAACTCTAGAATGCAAGGTTGACTTCAAAAGTCATAAATTTCTTTCACAGTAATAAATCTAAAATCCAAACAGGCATATTCAGAAGCCCTCAAGTTTGAAGGGAAAATGAAATACACAGAGACCAAACCAATTTCAAACTCGATGAGAAAAAAAACAAGGGTTACAACGTGGAAAATTATAAATGAATTCATTGTTCAAGAGCCAAGTATGAAAATCGAGGAAATAATGACTTGCAGAGATAAATCGTAAATAATCTTCAATGCATACTTCAAACGAATAACATCCAACTACGGTGGTACCATTTCCTGGAGGAGCTAAGTTACGAAGAGGAAAATTTAGTAAGGCCAATAGGAAAATGTAATAATAAAAAGAGGAAGAGAAGGTTGAAATGTGTAAAATAGAAGTATAAAATATGTGGGGTTAGTGCCAAATTTACTTGCAATTTGACGAAATGAATATTACCTCATAAATTTTGGGTAAATATTCACAGAGGTTCTCTATTCGTCAAAGTGGAGTCCACATAGAATTCCTCTATTCGCAAATGAACATAAACAAACCAAGTTAAATACGAAAAATTCAGAAATTTAAAAATGAAAAAAACTCCTGTAAGAAATTATGGGTATAAATGAAATTGACAAAATAACTCAGAGATTCTTAAATGAAAAATGAACTCTGAAATGAACAACGTGAAGGAGGTAGTACGTTTACCTACAACCGTAGTGATGAGTGAAATGGAAAAAAATGGAAGTGGGAAGCCATTAACCCTGCAACTTCACCAAATAGAAAAAAATACTAAAACCATCACACATAAAAATATTAACAAATGAAAATGAAATGAATTGAAATGAATGACAATAAACCCTAAACCCGACGGATGGTGGGAAGAAGTACGAAGAAATATTAACCGTCAAAGAGACGAAATATCATAACTCCACTTGTCCATGAAGTTAATAGAGCCATGTGACAAGATAAGGTGGAGTACATCGCCATAAAACGTTCATAACATTGAACCAATAAAACATTTAAGAGTTACAATCAAGCATATGTAAATCATCATTGTGGATAGGATAAAATCTATGGAGTTAAGGTTGAATATCCATGCGGAACCATATGACATTAAAAATATGTTACATATTATGAATAAGACACATAAGAAATCAAATCCCATAACCTAAGCTGTGGGTTATTGTTTTAGGCTAGGTTAATGGGGACATGCCTCATAATAAATTCAAATTCAATCCAAGCTATAGTCATATAGTGGATGAAATGTAATTCAATAATCATACAATGGCAATGAAATGTTAGTAGGGTGTGTTTCATAGGTAAAAATATAATGATGCATATTCAAATATTTTGTAAGACGAAGAGGGATTTTATAAGTCTGAATAAGATGAAAATTCCATGAGAATAATTCAAAAGTATACCGTAAGTTAATACTTAGGACTTTAGGATGTAGGAGAGATATCCTAATGTATAACTTTAAATTAATAATATCTAAAGTTGTAATGTTAAGAAATTTTTTGTGAAAAGCATATTAGTAGAAAGGGAATTGAATAAAAGTAATTAGAAACTATTATAAGTGACTTCAAGTACATTAACGAAATGTAGAACTAACATGAAGATTAAAAAAAGTAGTAATAAAATATAAAGGAGTAAACATGGAAACATGATACTCTGGTAGAAGTATCATTATAAGTAAAATTCTGAAAAAAATTATGTCATAATAAAGGATGTTGATGAGAGAAATTAAAATATTGAACAAAATGTTGTAAGAGATGGTAATGTGTCAAAATTAAATAAATTAAATAATGACTAAAGAAGCATAAGATTTATAAATATAATTTTTTTTTGGTAAGTAGATTTGTTACAAGTAGGGTTTTGATTTGAAACAACATGAGTAGGACCGAATAGTCGACTCGCTGCCGGAGCACTAGTGGAACCAATCACACCATCGCTAGCATGAATGTCTTGACCAGATGAAGCAGGAGGAATAGTAAAATTTGGTTGCGGTGTGTTTGGAATCTTTTCATAGAGGCGCCCACACTGAGTGTAAATCAGATCTAGATATTGGGCACGAGAATTGAATTAATCTTCAGTGACAACATCGCCTTTGGCCACATCCTCTATGATAAATGGCAATAAGGACTTAATAAAGCACTTAGATAAAAGCTTATCAGGAGAAAATGTTTTAACCATTTGACAACGACGATGCCACTGATGTATATGACCAGATATATGAGTAGCAGAAGTTTGTTTAAATCTGGTTAAAAGTTCCGTTCCAGTTTCATATCTGATGGGTAACTAGATGTGGGTTAAAAAAGTAGTGGCTAAAGATGTAAAGTTATTAAACAAAGCTTGTGGTAATTCAATGTACCACTTCGCAGTCAGACCAACAAACGTTTGCTAGAAAATATGCAATCTAACACAATCATCATTTAAAGAGTTTGATGAACACCTTAAATGATAAGTCATGACATGCGTAGAGGGGTCTTCTTCAGAATTTCCATTGAATTTGGGTATCCTCGAGGCTAATTTATGTGGAATCACTGACCACCAAGGTAAATAATGAATGGGATCATTGGTGAGCCGATTTAAATATGGTAACTCTAACGTTGCAACAAATGGAAACTATCGATTAAGGTCAGGTTGAGTATAACCAGGATAATATGGAGTCACTTGAGCTGTAGGCCTTTTCATACAAAAAAATGGATCTTGTTGTTGGTAACCTAGATAGGGGTAGGTATAATGACTAGGTCCTAGATAAGCCTGATACTGCGGGAATGGTTGTTGTGACTTCCATGGTACCTGATAAAATGGTTGTGTGCTAGGATAATTCAGACTCGGTTGTAAATAGACAGGGCCAATAGAAGCCTGTGACAAAGGTAGAATAGCATGTAGTTGTGAAATTCCCTATACAAATGGTTGTTGAATAATAGCCTGGGAAGACGAAATGTGTAGAACCAAAACTTGAGGGTTAGGGGTGGAAACCCTCTTGTGCAGACTGACCAACAACCATAGAAGAAATGATAAGCATAGTAGGCACAAATGTAACAGGTTGAACTAGTTGATATTGCTACACAACCATTTGGGTTCGAACATGAAAAGTAGGTTTTCATTGGAAAAAATGCATTCCAACATATGACAGACCTAAATATGACAGAGTACTACCATATGGACCTAACATCTATGGCCCCCCAACATATGGAGTATAGTGATATTGCACATACTGCCATTCATATGATGGGTATCTAGCAGATACTGGATAAGATGGATGATAATTGGATGGACCAACTAGATATTCAGGGCTAGGAAATTCAGTACTCATAAAATATGAACCAGATATAATTTCAGATGATGACATGGGAGAAGTCCATGGACTAGAGGAGACACCAGAGTAGGTTTCAGTTAAAGCCTAGTAACCCAGTGGGACAGAGGAACCACCATAAAGATGTTCCTCGGGTGTCATCGAAAACACGAAGACGAATCAACAGTAGATGTTGTCACATCCGTAACAGACAACAAAGTCTGGGATGCTGTCTCTGCCATGGTTAAATAACCCATCAAATACTCTAACTAATCTAAAATAACTTGAGATTGAAAAGGATCAACAGAAGAAAAGTAGGTAAAACGAGGAAAATACTAATATAAATGAAACTCCGACTCAAAATGAGTCGGAGTCGAAGGGGTTGTCTCTTCTAAAATTTCGTCCTCTATCAAAATCAAACTAGGTGGAAGCACTTCACTGTCAGACCCGAGATAAATTTCAGGTAGTAAAATCTCCAGTAAAGAGGAAGACTCAGTGGTTACGAATGTCTGAGGATCAGATGGTTTCACCAGAGCAACTTCTTGTTGTTAGACTTCAGGATAACCTATTGGATCGAATTTCAGTTCAATAAGCTCTTGTTCAGGATTTACAATTTCACTGGATTGAATTTTAGTGTCCTCAGTTAACTGTGATATTTCTGTCTCTATAGTAGTAGGTAAACCAAGATCAATCGAAACGGCTCGAGTCTTGGTACTCAAACGATCAAATGTCTCTGGTATATCATATGATGTAGCACAAATATTTTCAGAGGTACTGGACTCGGTAGGATGAGTGCACCTTTGTCTACTAGGTGTAGCTTTTGGCTATAACAGAGGTTTATTCGTTGTCCTACGTGAATGACGGGGAAGGGGTTGATCTTATTCCACGATTTCTGATTGATTTTATACAAAAACAAATAAACAAAAAGAGGGTGATGCTAGGCATAAGTTCTACCAAGCAACTGTGAAATTTAATATACCACCTCAGTAAACCAAGGACTTATTATATGTGAAGGAAATATACCTAAATGTTGTGTTTGGTGTATCACAGGTACAATCCGACTCTGTTACCTATGGATGGTAACAAACCTAAAGTTGTCCTCCCAAATATACACGAAGGTACATGGAGGCCCAATCCATATTAACGCTGTCTAATGCAAAACCACACAATGAGAGCATCCCCTTATGTTTTTTGTACTAGAAAATTGCCCGATATACCAAAAAGTAAGTGGAAAAGCTCTGATATACTTATGTACATGGAATGAGGTATCACACTCGGAATTTATCGTAGACAATTAACGACAGCTGCTATGTTTAACAACACTAGAACACCTATTCTAACCTATACCTCTAAATGTTATCGTTAATGTTACAATTCTTCCTTAGATAAATTCAGATACATTTAATGTTGATCTTGATTATCATTTTGTCTTTTAGGTTCACCGCAAGATGTATCAAACATTCCTAGAATGCAATTAGAATGATAGTCATTTGTTTCGAATTGATTTTTGACAATGAAAAACTAGATATTAGGGACAGAGAAATTAGATTGTATGCAATCAACAATGAGCACATCTAAATAAAAATTTTCCCTAAACTATTCTTAAGTAGCACTCACAATCACTATATGCAAATGAATGTTTTTCTTTTCAGTTTCCTTTAAGTTTAGATGAACGAAAAAGAAATTAATGAAATAACAATCAGTCAAAACTTTCTAGAGAGACAAAGACTGAAACAAAAGTTCCTCTTTTAGAAAATAATGAATTGATCAAATGTAAATTTAACTTTGGAACTATTAAACAATGATAAAGAAAACACAAAGAAACAATGATCAAACAAATCCAAAGTGAGGCAAGAAGAGTAAAGGAAAACTGGTCTCTAGAGGGAATAAATCACTCAAAACTTCAGCAAGAAAACACTGACATGAATTGATAAAAGGAAAAAAAAAGATAGATTTTTGTTTTTCATAGGGGAAACACACCCCTGAGTGGGAGACAGTGCATTGCAGAGCACTATCCCTAAGCTAGCAATGATATGCAGAGCACACTATCAAGACCAATAGTGTGTTGGTTCCAGAGGAATCTCTAAGAAAGAAATAAAACACACTACTTTTGCTAATACACATTAAAATAATTGAAAATAATCAAGTAAAGTCTACTAGATGTTGATGGCCAAGGAAAAAACCACCAGGGATGTTTCGCCGATACCCAATATGGTGGCCAATTTTTTCACGAAGATACAAACCTACAAATAAGTATGCTTTCCCTAAGTGTGGTGATTCACTTAGAACAATAGAAAGAAATATATCTCACATTTTCCTTAAAATGAATAGATAAAGGGAGATAAACCTACTTGTAATATTTTTTCTTTCCCTCACCTCCCTTCATCGCTTTCTTAGCTCTCAATCCAACTTAACTTGCTTGATTGATACCTGCCATGAAAAACAAAAGATATAAAACAACACAAAGGAAATACAATTTATTCAAGTTAAACAAATTGAATCGATTAAATCGTAAACACACATATAACATCATTGACATGTGCATTAGGAAAGGGAAAAATGTCTTTATTATGAAGTAGAAGGAAGAGTACAACCAATTGATCGATTCATTGTCACTCATCCAGCTTGATTCCCATCCTCATCACATCGAGCATCAACAATCCAAAAACATCATAGTATATGAAAAATACCTCCAAGAGGTTATATATCACCAACATAACTCTACTTAATGCAAATGCTTGCTTTCTTGTGCACTATGGTCAGTGCTTCATTTATAAGTAGATGAAGGTAGTTTGAAAAAAATGAATCATTGAATGGCTTTCCTGAAAATGGATGAAGATGTTTCCTTGTTCATGGGAATAGGAGGATAAGAGGTTTAATAACTTCATGTGTTCCAAATTCGAGGCTATCAGATGAGGTGAAATATGTAACAACTTGCAGAAGTCACTAGAGATTGAGAAGACTCCTAGAATCCAATAAAAAATTCTCTCCCAGTCAACCAATGCACTCTAAAGTGGACCTAGATCCTCTACAACATAGCCTTGCATGGGAGTATATGATTTGAAAAGAAGTTAAAACTATCTAGGGGTGTGTTTATAGCTCAACGGGGCACTTCAACTTGCATCTAAGCAGTGAAAATTTCATGAAGGAAAACAACCAATGTGAGGACTTTTTTAGGGCATGTAGAAACCCTTTTAGAGTATGATAGACCGTAATAGATACTGATCTATGTTTTGGAATGATACCCAAATTGATCTGTAACATGTACATCGACCCGTGGGTGTGTCCAGCCACAACACCCATCCACAATGGTGTGCTGCGGGCAGACATAGTGACAGGGCGGCATTCGGCTGAGCCCAAGGGTGCCAAAGGCAGGGAGGCTAATTCTAGGAATTAGCCTCCTGCTTAGTAGGGGGGCTGAATCCCTAGGCTCAGGTGGAAACCGCCCCATGGGTACGTCCGCCTATGGCATAGTGCTGTGGGTGCCATGTTGTAAGTGGATGCACCCACGGGGCGGCATTCGCCCAAGCCCAAGGGTGGCCCTCTGGCTCAGGTGGACACTGCTGTGTGGCCGGCTCTACCTACATCACGAATCCATGGAAGTTTTTGATGCAATTCTGCTGAAATATATCAGAATAACGTTGCGGAAAGGGATTTCTTTAAGATTTAATAAATATCCCTTTTATTTGTAACATGGATTAACCTTGGGGATTAGGCATATACATATGCTTCACAAATAACCAATGGATTTTATAACCCTACATAGACCTTAAAACAGTGGAAATCAATGCACGAACCCACACAAAACTCACAACCATAGGAGTTCTTGTACCGAAGGGTCCCACCATCGCACTTCACAATCCCTGCAACTTCACTCTGAAATTTTAAGCGCTAAACTTTAAATTCCATGTGATGTGATGCTGCGCTGCATCGACACGTCGCTTCCCGCACTTCACATCAGAAAATTTTTAACTTTCCTTGTGATGGCCCTTAATGTTATTTCCAATATTTTGTGATTTTCGATCACCTTCCTCAATCCCCACTGTTGGTTTCTACAAGATCACACGGCCTGCACTAATTCTCCCCCACAACTTAACTGCAAGACGTTAAGCGTTAACTTTAAATTTCGCGCAATGCGATGTTGCGTCGTGTCGAAACGTGGCTTCCTGCACTTCGCATCACAAAATTTTTAACTTTCCTTGTGATGACCCTTAACGTTGTTTCCAATATTTTATAATTTGTGCTCACCTTTCTCAATCGCCACCATTGGTTTCTGCAAGATCAGATGGTATACGCTAATTATGCCCTGCACTATTTCACATCGCACAATAAAACTTTTACCTTGCCAAATATTATCTTTGTTCACTATTCCTTGTGATGTTTGAAAACGTTTGGGTTGCGACAAGTATTTAATGCCAATGATCTGTTCGTATCAACGGTCCTCGTAAAACCTCCAAGTTTGATTGGGGTTTGTTCTGCAGTTAATATAATACACATTTTAACAAAGGAAAGTGTAAAGGTAAGGCCTCACCATGCCTGCAATCCAATTTATATTTCTCGTTGTGTGTCATAAATACAAGCATGCAACTTCAATAAATATTCAAATGATTTACTTAAAACAGGGAGCTCGATAAAGCAAAAAAACACTTATATACTATTTGGAAAATAAATGTTATTTAAAATACATAGATCCCGATTAGAATATAAAAGACTTAGATAATATGGAAAATGGAAAACAGAGCCAAGCCCTCTAATGGTTGGTTTTTACATTCACTTCCACTTCTTTATCTCTCCTTTCCCTCTACGGATGGTGGAACCCCACAATGGTGGATTTGGTTTCATTTTATCCTTCTCCAAAATCCCCATTTGGTTGGGAAACTGTCATTCAGTTTCCAAAGCAATTTATTCAACTTATTCAACTAAATTCTCAACTAATCCTAAATTAACCGTTATTTTATTATGAAAATTAGATTGGCCGAGTTAGCCCAAATTAAACTTCAACAAAATACTTAAAAAAAAAGAAAGACAAAGTATTCAAATGCTTAGGACTGTTATCCCTCTTTCCAAGCCACAACATGTGACCAAATGTTTCACATTGTTGGCTCTACCTTAATGCTCCTACATCAGGCTCCCGAGGTAAATGAAATTCATGGCTCCTATCCATGAGTTCTTCAATGGAATACCCTGCGCTTTAAATCTAGGAAACATCCAACCAAGAACAGTCCTACAGAGGATGGTCCTTCCATTTGACAAAATACTTCAGGTAGTCTTTTTTTCGTGTCTTCTTGGCCACCTGTGTGTCTAAAATCTGTTCAAATTCCAAAGGCTGTGCTGGAGGCATTTGTTTAACCCATGCTTTCTCTTCATCTTGGGTGTCTTGTGTTTGTTTCTCTGAAATTTCTCCTTCATCAATAGAAGTGTATAAGTACATATCTGCCACATTAAAGATGGGCGAGATTCATACACCCAGAGGTAACTGCAACTCATAAGAATTTGCAGAAAAATTCTGAAGAATTCTACAAGGCCTAATCTTTTTCATCTTTAATTTATTGTATTTGCCTTTAGTAAACCTCTCCTTACACAAATGTGCTAGTACCAAGTCTCCTACTTCGAATTTTACCTCCTGCCTTTTCAAATATGCTCGCTGTTTATAATTTTGGTTGATGTCTTGTAGCTTCAACTTGACCTGTTCATGTAGATTGTTGACTTCTTTTGTGAAATCTTGGCAATCAAAACTCCTGCATTCTAACTGACCCAAATCCCACAACTCAAATACTATACATGGGTGCATTCCATATAGGATTTGGAAAGTACTTCTTCCTATGATTCTATTGGGCGAGTCACTGTAAGAAAACTCCACTTGTGCAAGCACACGATCCCACTATCTGGAATTCTCACCAACCAGAATCCTCAGTGGATTTCCTAGACTCCTGTTCACAAATTCAGTTTTTCCATCTGGCTGTGGATGGTAAGAAGAATTGAAATTTAGATTGGTGTCTAAATTCTTCCACAATGTTCCCAAAAAATGACCTATGGACTTTACATCCCTATCTAAGATGATGGAATTCGGCAAGCCATGTAATCTGGCTATCTATTTAAATAAAAAATGTGCTACATGTGTGGCATCACTTATATTTTTGCATGGAACGAAATGTGGCATTTTGGTGAAATGATCCACCACCACCATGAGGGAATCGAATCCCCTCTGTGTCTTTGGTAGACCTAAGACAAAATCCAAGCTGACTAAGTACCATGGTCTATTCGAAATTGGTAAGGGTGTATACAACCCTGCATTTTGACTGTGTCCCTTTGCATGTTGACACACTTTACATCTGATTACAAACCTCTGTACATCCCTTCGCATTCTTGGCCAATAGTAAAAGTGGCTCAGCTAATCCAAGGTCTTATCTATACCAAAATGGCTGGCCAAACCTCCACTGTGATTTTCCTGGATTAAGTTCTCTCACATAAAACATTCCAGAATACACAATTGTCCTCCTTTGAACAACAACCCCTCCTGTAAGTTATAATCCAACCATGGACTATTATCCCTCAACAATGGGTTTTGGAAAGCTTCATAATCTTCCTTAAAATCTGCATCCACTTCATACAAGTCTTTGAGATGTTCAAATCCCAATACTTGTACGACATTGTTACACCATTTTTTGGTCATCTAACCTGTTACTATTATATGGACCTAAGTACACCATGTAAGATGAGTTTTACCCTATGTAAAATTTCTTTCACTATGAAAAATAACTTAGTAAAACCTTTATTAACTTTTTTATGGTCTAAACAGGAAACCCCATAAGGAAATATTAAATAAATCCACATTTGTTTGATTTTCCTCAAGTAATAATTAGTTAAACAACAATTTAATTAATATTCTTGGTCATATTTAACCGAAAACAGGAAAATTAATTAGATAAATTATTATTTATCTTATTATTTTCTACGAATAATTATTTAAACCTTATTTAAATAATATTTGTTGTTAAATTTGACTAAATCACTCATAAATAGTTAAATAAACCATTATTTATTTAATTATTACTCAACCACATCCTTAAAATGATAAATAAATCATTTATTTATTTATTATTTACAAATAAAGGGATTTGACCCAAGTCAAATTCCTTTTCCCTCCAACAAAAATAATAAAATATTTCATAAAATTTAGATCTTGATTTGGTTAATAATATTTTAATTATGCACCAATATCTAGACTAACTCAATATTTTTTTATAAATAGAAGGGTTTTTCCATTGATTCATCACCTTTTTTTGTCTAAAGATCACTATGGATCTATACTTTTGGTCTGACTTTGATCCACCGTCATATTCATATTTTGCTACCATTTCTGTTTGGGTTTTCTACACCATCAAGAGAGAGGAATATTAGATCTGAAGTGCTAAGGACTTACAAGAACCCATCCCATTGAGGAGAATTGGTAACACCCTTCTGTGTTTTCCTCCCAGGTGCCATTAATACAAAATTCATTTAACATATTCTTGTCTTGTCTATTGGATGAATGGAGTAAATCTTGTTTTTCTACTGCTTAATGTGTTTTGATGCATAGATCTAGATTTTTGCAGCATTTATCTTGATCACCTAACTACAGATATAAGGATATTGGCAGCCATCTTTGCTGTTAGGGTTTTTTGTTACGCACAGCTAAAGTGGTCCTTTTTCGTATGCTTGGAATTAAGATTCATACTAATAGACATTTTCCTAAAATATCAAACTTCTCCTGCTCAACGCATCTGCCACTTTGTTGGCCTAACCACTGATTGGTTTCAAAACAAAGTAAAAATATTCAAGTACTCCACCCACTTTGTGTTTTTAGGATTCAACTTATGCTTCTGCATAATATATTATAACACATAACTATCTGAAAACATAAAAAAACAAATTAGCTAGCAAATAATGTCTCCAATGCTTCAATGCTTAGATGACTGCATAAAATTCTTTGTCGTAAGACATGGACTTCTGCCTGCTCTCATTTAAATTCTCATTGAAATATGCTATTGGCTTATCTTCTTAGCTGAGTACTACACCAATGGCTATTCCACTGGCATCACAATGAACTTGGAAAAGTTTGTTGAAGTCTGGCCACTTTAGGATTGGTTTTTCTGTAATCTTCTTCTTTAAAAACTGGAAACTACTCTTAGTAGATTTTGTCCAATAAAAAGGTTGATTTTCCTTTTTGATGGTATCCAACATAGGTGCACAAATACCACTGAAGTTTTTAATAAACTTCCAGTAGAAACTTTCCAATCCATGAAAACTTCTAAATTCAAACAAACTCTTGGGAGAAGGCCAGTTAACTATGGCTGCAACCTTCTCTGGATCCATATTTAATTAATTCTCAGAAATTACAAAGCCTACATAAGTCAATTATTTCTTTCAAAAAGAACATCTTTTCAAATTCATTAACAACTTATTCTGCTGCAATTTTTCTAGCACATAATTGACATGTTGTAAATGCTCTTCCTTTGTGTTGCTGAAAACAAGTATATCATCCAGATATACAATCAAAAACTTACAAATGAATTCCTTAAAAATCTCATTCATTAAATGCATGAATGTGTTGGGTGCATTTCTCAATCCAAAAGGCATGACCAACCACTCATACAAACATTCATTGGTCTTGAAAGTTGTCTTCCATTCATCACCATCTCAAATCCTGATCTAGCAATAGCCGCTCTTCAAATATATCTTTCAAAAGTATGCTACTCCACTTAGATAATCCATCATATCATCCATCTGAGGTAAAGGAAAACTATACCTGATATTTATCTTGTTTATCGACCGAGAATCAATACATATCTACCATTCACCTCCTTTCTTGGGGCCTAAAACTGTTGTAATGACACAAGGGGTCAAACTCTCTCAAACCAGTCCTTTATCCGACAACTCCTCCACTTGTTTCCTGATATCCTAATTGTATTTCAGACTCATATGGTAAGAATCCTTATTTGGAAAACTGGCTCCTGGAATAAAATCAATGTGGTGACTAATGCTCTGCTTCAGTGGTAATTTATCTGGTAAATCATTTACCATAATATCACTAAACTCTTACAGCATGTCCTGTATTTCCACATAAAAATAAATAATTTCTATATGCCTTAATACTACTCTTGGCCTTCGCACAAGTGCATAATTCACTTCATTCTCTTCAATCTATCATAGAAACTCCTTCCAACCTATCAGCAATGTCTTTGTACCACTATTTTCTGCAATCTCTTCTTCTTTCATGGGAACTAGCATATGCTTTATCCCATCCTTCACAAATATATAGTAATTCTTCTCCCCATCATGGAAGTCCTTTCTATCATATTTCCATGTTCTTCACAGCAAAATATGGCACACGTCCATGGGCATAATATCTCAATTTACCTTGTCTTTGTACTTGCCAATGTGAAACTCCACCTAGCACTTCTCATCAACCAGTAGTTGGTGTCCCTTATCCAACCAAGACATCTTATATGGAGTCGTATGTTTTGACTTATTCAAACCCAATTCCTCTATCATCTCAGTGGCTACCAGGTTATCAGTGCTTCCGCTATCTATGATCAATTTGCAACATTTTCCATGTGACTTACACACAATCCAGAACAATTCTTTCCTCTATGTCATGTCAGCCACCTCCTTAGTTGGTTTTATCAAAACCTTGTTCAACACGAAGGCTTATCCTGTCCCAGGCACACTCTCCATTTCTTGTGGTGCTGCCCCTACTTCATCAGGTTGATAAACTTATGCTCCCCTCTGTCTAGCTAGTTCATTTTCACGAGATTAAAAAGACCTGTACCCCCATTTGTGACACCTGTAACACTGGTGGCTATTTCCCCTACCTCTACCATTACCTCTTCCTTGCTGGTATGGCCTGCTACCTCTGGTGTTACCTTCCTTTCACCCTATCCAAAAGTTTTTCTAACAACTACCTTCTTCATTACTTTCAATATTTCTACCTCTTCCATAGGATTGTCCTCTTCCTCTTCTGGAACCACATCCTCTTCTTGCAAATCTTCTCTTCTATCTTCAAGGAACACTGGTATGCCTCAATATTTTTTTGGGAAAGAATACTGATCTCATCCAAGGTTTCCATCCGGAGACCATTTACAAATCTGGCTATTTCCTCAGGGGTATCTTCAGCATACCCAACCCTCAAGTTCAACTTATAAAACTCTTCTGTGTATTCCTTCATAGTCATTGTCCTCTATATCAGGTTCTTCACTTTCCTGTAAAGGGAAATTTAGTAATATTTGGGGAGGAACTTACTATTCATATTTGCAATCATCCTGTCCCAACTCTTAATCAAAGTTTTTTCAATCTTCTCCTCTCTGTCTGACACTATCCCACCATAGTACGTCGTGCCCTTTCAACTTAGTGACAACAAACCTGATCTTTTTGTCCTCACTAATTTCCTCATATTCAAAGTACTTATCCAACTCACTTATCCAATTCAACAGTTCTTCCATGGATAAACTGCCATCATAATTGGAGATATCTATTTTTGGCTTACTGCTAGCCATCAAAATAGATCTCAGAAATCTAAGTTCTCGTGGCTTGTTCTCTTGCTCATCTAGTTGTGCCTCTGGCTCCTCATCTTCACTTTCATGTCCATTTTCCAAGTCCCTACGCCTTCCTTCTTCTACTACAACAAACATGCTGACAGTACCCTCATCTCTTCGTGCAACCCTTCATCTACTACTCCTCTTGCAGCTCTTCCTTGACCTCTTCACCGTGCTTCAACTCTTCCCCAACCTCTTCTTCCTACTTCAATCCTTACTTAGATAGAAAATTTCTCTGATATAAATTGATGCAGAACTACTGCAATATATCAGAATAATGCTCCAGAAAGGTATTTCTTTAAGATTTAATAAATATCCCCTTTATTCGTAATAGGGATTAACTTTGGGCGTTAGGCACATACATATGCTTCACGAATCAACAACGGATTTTATAACCCTACACAGACTTTATAACAATGCAAATCAATGCACAAACCGACACAAAATGCACAATCACAGTAGTTCTTGTATTGGAGGGTCCCACCATCACACTTCACAATCCCCGCAACTTAACTGTGAAACATTAAGCACTAAACCCTAAATTCCACATGATGTGATGTTGTGATGCGTCAACACGTGGCTTCCCACACTTTGCATCACAAATTTTTTAACTTTCGTTACGATGGCCCTTAACGTTATTTCCAATATTTTGTGATTTGTGATCACCGTAATCAATCCCCACCGTTGGTTTCTGCAAGATCAGATGGCCTACACTAATTCTCCCCCGCAACTTAACTGTGAGACATTAAGTGCTAACTTTAAATTCCACACGATGCAATGTTGTATTGCGTTGACATGTGGTTTCTCGCACTTCGCATCACAAAATTTATAACTTTCCTTGCGATGGCCCTTAATTTTTGTTACACCATTTTTTGGTCATCTAACTTATTATCATTAGATGGACCCAAGTACACCAGGTAAGACCAGTTTTACCCTAAGTAAAACCACTTTCACTATGTTAAAACAGGAAACCCCAAAAGGAAATATTAAACAAACCCATATTTGTTTGATTTTCCTCATGGAATAATTAATTAAACCATAATTTAATTATTATTCCCAGTCATGTTTAACCGAAAATCAAAGAAATTAATTAGATAAACCTTTATTTATCTTATTAATTTCTAGGAATAATTATTTAAATCTTGTTTAGATAATATTCCTTGTTAAATATGACCAAGTCACCCACAAATAATTAAATAAATCATTATTTATTTGATTATCTTCCAACCACTTCCTTAAAAAGATAAATAAATCATTTATTTATTTATTCTTGACTAATCAAGGGATTTGACCCAAGTCAAAGACCCTTTCCCTCCAACAAATATAATAAAATATTCCATAAAAGGTGGATCTAGATTTGGTTAACATTATTTTAATCATGCACCAAGATCTAGAATGACCCAATATTTTGTTATAAATAGGAGAGTTTTCCCCATCATTCTTCACCTTTTGTTGCCTATTAGATCACTCTGGATCTATACACTTGGTCTCATTTTTCATCATTTGCTCCCATTGAGCTTCATTTTTGCATTGGGTTTTCTACACCTACAAGAGAGAGAAAGCTTAGATATGAAGTGTTGAGGACTACAAAGAACCCATCCCATTGAGGAGAGCTGGATACACCTTCTTGTTTTCCTCCCAGGTGCCCTGTAATATAAAAATTCTTTCAAAAAATTGTGTTCTTGTCTTGTCCGTTGGATGCATGGAGCAAACCCTTTACTTTACTGCTTAATGTCTTTCCATTTATAGATCTGGTTGTTGCAGCATTTTTATTACTAACCGCAGATCTGAAGATATTTGGCAGCCACTATTGTTGTTAGGGATATTAGTTATGCATAGCTAAAGTGGTCCTTTTTCGTACACTTCGACGAAGGATTCATACTAACAAATGGCGACTCCACACGGGTTTTAAATTACGACCGCTGTCGTTTTTCATATTCCTGCATATCCAGCTACTTCAGACCCTAGGGCTTCTTTTCAGCTGTTTATTTTTCCTATTTTTATGTTGTTTTTCTCACATAAAACCCTAAAACATTAAAATTTCTAACTTTCGTGTGTTTCTGGCCCTATTGCGCAGGTAAGCGACACCAGCCGCAACTGAGACGACAACTTTTCTGAAAATCTGCCGCCGAGACAACCGGAACGGGGGGTCGCACTTTTTGGCCCTAAACCTGCGACCTGGACCTCCAGGTCGCACTTTTCAGCCTGTTTCCTGCGACCTGCACCAAAATCAGGTCAGAAACTGCGACCTGCCATTTTTTTCAGCAATTTTTCTGCACTTTTTCTGGGTTTTGCTGCAGCTTCTGCCAGGGTCCTCCAACCTCTGTCTCAGCCTGTTTTGACCAAGTTCTGATCTGTTTTTACTCATCTAAGTGGGAACCTAGCCCCTTAGGGCTTTAGTACCCTCCACTTTTTGTGGAAGAGTTTTAAGCTGTTTCAGCCGTCTATTTTTCAGAGCTTCAGCCTCCTTTTCCAGATCTGTTACCTCCCTTTCAGATCCTTTGAAATTAGCCTTTCTTCCTTTCAAATCACCTCCTGTCATTTTGTTTGGACCTCCTTTGAAGGCCTCCGCCTTGCCCCCTCCGGTTTTTGCTGATTTCCTTCCTTTTTTCCAGCCACCTTGCCTCTGTCTCTTGGCTGTGATCTGCACCTCTTTTCAGTAGCTTTGTCCTCTAGATCCCTGTCCCCTTTGACCTTAGATCTATAGGCCCCTTTTCCGTGTGTTTTACATAGTTTTTCCCTTTCTTTTCAGCATAGTTTTGAGAGACCCACCTTCTTGGGTTAGATAGATGCACAAGTAGCTATTATTTTTCTGTTATTTCAGCATTATATTCTGTTCTCTGTAGGTTTATTTTCAGCTACGCGGCACACTTTTTTCTTGCTCTCAAAACGGAAAGGGTTTAAAAATTAAAATTAACGCACGCCACACACTGACCCTAAGCGAAGAAGCGCCTGGTTAACACCGCCCGAAAAAGACTCTAAAATCAATTGTCACTGCACCTTATCTGCCCTTGACCTTATTTGATTCTGTCCCTTTTTGCCCCTATCGGTTTCCTTCTTCCTGTCATCATTGCGCCCCCAAGGCACCTTTCCCGGAGACTTCTTGGCCTTCACCCTCAGTTTCCGGTTGATCGACCTGCTCCGCACCACCGTCGTCGAGCCAGTCCACCTCCGAGTCCGCACTCTGACTCCTCCCTTGATTCATCGGGTCCTCCTTCTCCTCCTGGTTCTCCCCCTGTCACCTTCTCTATGTCTGGTCCAGGGCCTAACGCTAGCAGTTCTCCCGGCCCCAATGCCGGCCCTACTACTAGCGGAACTGCCACAGGAACTACCCCGACCACCCCTGTGCTGCCGTACATTGCAGGCCTCAGCCTCCCCGATTTCCATCAATTGATCAATGACCCCATTCGCCAAAATGCTAACTGGCCCGCTATGCCAACCAAGGTCCCCTCATACATCCCTAAGTTTGAGGGCCTTAATGGAGAAGATCCAACCAATCATGTCCGATCTTTCCATATGTGGTGTTCCTCCAATTCCATTACCAATGACTCCATCCGTCTTCGTTTGTTCCAACGCACGCTTACCGGCGAAGCTTCTAAATGGTATGTTGAACAAGCCACCTGTACCCATACCACCTTTGAGACTCTTGCCCAAGCCTTTCTGTCGCACTTCTAGCTCCCTCTCCGATACGATACTGGCACGGAGCTCTTGACTTCCTTTAAGCAAGCCTCTTCAACATGCCTTTCCGCCCATGTTCAGGAATGGCGACGAAGATGGAGCTTATGTCGAGCCCCTCCCTTCGAAGATCGGGTTTACATGGACTGGTTCCTGCGCACCCTTCCCACTCCCATCGGCAAAGATGTCGCCTCTCATTTTCCTCAAACTGAAGAAGCCGCCCTCCAAATAGCCTTGAAATATGACCTGATCTACGCTCAATCTGGTTATGTTTATACCGTTCTTCCTGACATCCCCAGGCCCGGTGGCGCTAACGCCCCGGGGCATCTCATTCCGCCAACGGTATCGTTGGAGCCCTTTCCCATCCATACGCTCAACCTCCTATGGGCTATGGTCCCCCTCAGGGAGGGGCCAGCTCCTCCGGCACTCTTCCCCCTCCCGGTAGCATGTATCTAGGATACGGCATACCTCCTCCCTTTGCCCAACCTCCTGCTTACCCCAATGTTGCCCAACCCAACCTTTACCCTTATCCGCAGCCTGGTGCGCCAGCTCCTCTAGCATATGCGCTTCCTCCTCCCTTGCCTCCTCAACCCCAGCACCAGCACCTACAGCCCCCTCCAGGGCAAGTATTTGCACAGCAGGGCGCGACTAATTCCCCTTCTTCCCAAAGAAGGCGGAGAGGCAACCAAAACCAATCTGCCCCTGGTACCCGAGGACCCAATTCTGGTGCGGACCCTAACACTGGCAACCAGCAACAGGGCATTCAGCCCAAGCCGGACAGGCCGCTTCGCACAAACAAGCCCTGTTCGTGTTGCGGTGTTTATGGTCATTACACCCATGATTGTCCCCTCTTACCCCAGATGCGGCAGATGTGGGAGTCTCAAGCCACATTGCGCGGACAGCACGCCTCCCCTCATGCTCCTCCCAATGTGGCCACTACCCAGCCAGCTGTGTTTACTGATCCTTTCCCTCAGCAAGGATTCATGGCTACCCAACCGCCCGACAGCCAGGTAGCCACCCCCCCTTCCCTTTCTGGTTCCTCTGATTACCAGATCCTTATGATGCACTCCGATCCTAACCCGTCCGTCGATCTTCACCTTCAAACTCGGTCTCGCCAGTACTCCAAGCCTCCTGCTCAGTCTGCTCCCGAGCCTCCTTCTTCAGGTTCTCCAGAGCCTCTTTCGTCACCCAGTGGCCCCTTACATATCCCTCAACCAAAATTTGAGGTCCCTACCAAGATACCTAAGGGCCCACTACGTCGAAACGCTGCTCCCAGTCGAGCTGCCCATTCATACAGCATAGTAGATGATTTGGCGCAATCCCCTGCTGCCATTTCCACACTGGAGCTCCTTCAGTCGTGCCCTTCCCAAAAGAAGGCTCTACTATCTGCCGTGGGTGCTGTAGATCCTACTGATGACCAAATGATTATTTTCGACGCCACTCAATCAGACCATCCTCCTCTCCCTCCCTCCGTCGCCTTCCAAATCCCAGTCAAAATCCAGAACGCCAACGTGTCCCGGTGTATCATTGATGAGGGGGCATCCACATTCGTGATGTCCGCTTCGGTTTGGAAGCAACTCGGATCTCCTGAGCTGGCCCCTTCCACGATCACCCTTCGAGCATGGGATGGTCATGCCTCCCAGCCCATTGGTCTGTTTCGTAATTGTCCTATCACCCTCGCCGGTAAGACTGTTTGCGTTGACGTCGAAGTCATCAACGCCCCGCTAGATTACAATATTCTATTAGGGCGAAGCTACACCTATGCTATGTCTGCTGTCCCATCCGCGGTCTTTCGCAAGATGTCTTTCCCCCATAATGGAAAGATAGTCACCATTGACCAGTTGACATATCATGAGCCAAAATCTCAGACCTCCCCTGAGACGACTATCTCTTCTGTGGCCAACAAGAAAACCATTGATTTTTTGACCAGTGTCTCCCCCGGCGTTTACAAAGATTCCTCCCTGCTTGGAACTTTCCCTAACCTTCCTCCCCCTCCCATCACTGATCCCAGCTCCTCGAATGTTTGCATGATGCAATCGTCTCAGGCTGCCCGTAAACGGCCTGCCTCGGCTAGTCAGCAACCTCCCCCTCGCCCTCCGCAACCCGCTTCTAGCCATTCTTCTCAGCCAGCCGGACCTCCTCCTCCTGGATCTCCCCCTACAGCTGGTATCCCGGAACCTCTTTATCCCCCCGGATCGGTTCCTCCTGGCCTCAACCATCTCGAAGCCGTCCCTCCTAGTCATTTCCCTGCTGGGCAGATCCCTTTCCTAGCTCCCCCTCCCGGAGTATATTCTGTCCCCATCATGGCCACTCTCTCTCTCCCTAACTTGACCTTGGGCATACCGGTCTGGTACCTTGATCCCCCAGCCGCCACCCCTCCTGGTCACCCCAAGCCCTATATGGCTTTTACACCGGTTCAACCGGTCCCCCTAGCTTCCTCCATTGCCGCCGTGCCCCCAGCACCTCCACAAGACCCTCCTCCTATCGTGACGGCACCCGGGAAGAAAGGCAAAGCCCGCAAGGGGGCACCCAAAGACAAGACTACCACGACTGACCCAGTCCCTCCACCTCCCGCAAAGCCTTGCGCTTTATGTGATGTCACTGGTCATGCCACCCATGCTTGTCCTGAGTTACCCCGTATTCAACCCATAGTTAAAGTCGTGTTCCCCGAGTCTACGATCCCTGAAGCCCCCATTCCTTCGTTGTCCATAACCAAGAACCCCAAGACTCTTCGCACCAACAAGCCCTATGCTTTGTGCGGCGTTCATGGCCATTACTCCCACCATTGTCCTCACCTAACGCACTACCGCGCCTCTTTAGAGGTAATCCGAGAGTATGAGGTTGAACAAAATCAATCCGCCTCTCCTATCCTCGCGCAGTACGCTTCAGGTCAACCTGAGGATCCCCCTGCTCCCATCGACATTTCCCCCCTGATGTTCAGATGACAGAATCTACTGTAACCATCCTTTACCTATCTTCCTCTGTGAGACACTCGGAGCCCAGCCCGTCTGCATCCTCCCTTGTTGTGTCCCTTGATCACCCTGTTCCTCCTCATACCCGAGATCACTCCACTTGTGTCTCTGCTGACCTCCGCAGCCCAAGTCCTCATCATGTTTCCGATAGTCCTCATACACCACCTTGTCTGAGTCTTGGTCATCCTGCCCCTTACACTCCCTCCTGCGGTTGTCGCCCGATGACTTCTGTACACTCACGCTGCCATCATTTCCTTTCATCCCCTCATTTATTGTCTTGTCACACCATTCTGCAGGACCCCCCGTCCACACCCTTTATCAGCTACGCCGATGGTGCAAGTCGCTACTCCAGGAATCTAGCCTCGGCAGGTTGGGCCATCTTCACCCCCTTGCATGCCCTTGTTCTTTCTAACGGGGTATGCATTGGTTCTGCCACCAACAATCAGGCTGAATATGATGCAGTGCGTGGTCTGTTAGCTGATGCCCTCTTTCATCGCATCCTCCATCTGCACGTTCGTTTGGATTCCCTGCTTCTTGTAATGCAACTAAATGGTGTTTATCGTGTGCATAACCCTGTGCTGTATAGACACTATTTACGAGTGAAAATCTTAATACGTGCGTTTGAAACCATAACTTTCAACCATGTACCTCGAGAACAGAATCACTATGTAGATATTATTGCAAACCATGTTCTAGATTGGCATTTATCA
Source organism: Pinus albicaulis (assembly GCA_034641835.2). NCBI lineage: Eukaryota > Viridiplantae > Streptophyta > Pinopsida > Pinales > Pinaceae > Pinus > Pinus albicaulis. The sequence continues at coordinate 1,496,733,681 of CM076581.1, forward strand.
CACACATTTCATACAAGACAATAACATTAAATCAACCATCAAAAGACGATGCATATCCATAATATGTGTCGCAAAAAGTGTGTTTAGAGTCCATCTACTCTGATACATACGACATGCCCATATCATGTTCCAAACAAAAACCCAAAACTGGGGGCACCACCTGCCCCTACATACATCATAGGGGGCACCACATGCCCCTACCCCTAATCACTATCTGGAGGCTCCCGAGCCAATGGCTCTACCCCTGCAGCATGTAGATCACGCATAGCCTGACCGGCCATCGCCATGCGCCGCATGATACCTCGCCACTCCGAGGGGAGACCAACACATGGCTCTATGAATTGGTCGTCTAAGTCCTGCCACCTGCGCTCTGATACTCCGGTCAACAACCTTTCGCATCTACGGCGGATGTCCTCCAGCAGGGCGGCTGCATCCTCATCCTGCGCCGCTCTCAACCCACTTGGACCTGTAGCCCCAGACGCTGCCGTTCGTCCCATATATTCAGCCGGTTTTACCGGTGCTATATCTGCATACCAAAAGTACATGAATCAGTATCATCAATTACTATTAAAAAACTTTAACATGCCCACACAAGAATAGAAATTTGTCACTTACCATCGGGCCCCCAGACTCGACCAGGCGGATGTGGCAGATCCGGATCCCCACAGTAGCTCATCCCACTATATGGGTAGTCGTCTATGTACAGCGGCATCTGATCCCAATGGGCAAAAAACTCCGGTCGAAACACCCGCCCGACCGCCCCTCATCCTCCTCTGCACAGTAGCCGTCCCCAACGGCGCATCCTGGGTTCCCTCGGGCCCCCATCTGGAAGCTGTACACGAGGCCTCAAGGTCGGGATCTTCTCAAAGAAGAAGGCGCACAACGAAGTCCCATATGAGCAGTCATGATTCACCTGCCGCCTGCATAGCGACAACTGTCGCTTTAGCGACACCAATAACATTTGGGCCCACCCATAGTAGGTCCCACCCAACACACTTTCCACTATCATCATCTGCCCCCCAGTGATGTGATGGAACGCCTGGATGCCCAGAATTCGCAGCACAGCTGCGGCCACTGCACGAGTTTCTAGCCTCTCTAGATCCCCGATCGGTATTCGAGTCCCCTTAACTTGAAGACCCGGTCGACAATGGCGTTCCATGAACTCCATGATATGCCACCCCCGCGGCAGCACTGGCTGTGTGTTTCCCACCATCCCCAGTGGCGGGAGACCAGTCAGGAAGTACACGTCCTGGACCGTCAGCTCGATCCTGTGCCCCTGCACTACAAAGATCTCCTGATCTGGATCCCAGTAACTGATAATCCGGGCCAGTAACGGTTCCCCTGCTCTCATCAATGGGTTCTCCAAAAACTTGAGAACCCCAAATCTGGCCAATACACGGCGGACGCCCTGATCCGCCTGGATCTCTGTCCGAAGTGTCCCCAGATCTCTCTCTCTCCAGTTGACCCGTAACTCTGCCATACCTGCACAAACACATCATTTTTGTCAACGTACAGATCGGGAAAACCATAACCAAACACCAAAACCCAACTTCCAGCCATAAAATAGCACCAAACCTCCTCATCTCCCAGGTCGCATTTTTCTGCCCTTTTCTGGACCAGGTCGCACTTTTTGCCCTGATACCTACATCCTAGGTCGCACTTTTTTCCCCAAAAAGTGCGACCCGGTCATAGAGATGAAGGAGGTGTTGTTTCTGGGATTCTGGGCCCCAAACTGAAAATGTAATCCATCAAAATGCAAGAGAAAGGTTAGGCCTCTTACCTCCAACTGACGGATCTCGATTCCAACGGTCAGTTTGTCCGCTACATTCGCCGCAAGATTTAGGGCCTTCTCTCCTCTCCACATTCACCACAGCAACAATAGCAAATGAATGATTTTGGAGGGAAAATCGCCTTATTAAAAGAGAACCCCTGTTTCTTCTTTCGACTGCCGTGACCACACCGTAGCCCTGTTCGACGAACCGTCTGCACCATTGGAAAGCTCTCACCGAGCCCTCAAATGGGTATCTGTTAGTTTTTTGAGGTCTGACACTCCACCAGGACACATTTTGTCCAAGAAGGGTCACTTCACCCTTCCTTAAAATCGAATTTCCTCACGTACGACACTTGTACTTAGGGCACCATCTTGCCCCCTTACTTGTCTTTGTTCGTGTTGATTTTCGTCATGAGTGCCCATCATGTACTCATGTTTCCACGGTCCCCCATTGGGGCCTTTACTGTGTGGCAGCACCATTGAGTCGCCCTTGTTTAGAGCATCCAAGTTGAGTCATCATTCCCTCCACGGAGCCTATACTGAGTCCCTTTGTACCCCACTATAGCCCTCCATCCATCATTGATTGGTCTCTCTCTTGTGTCGCACATTATGACCTTCAGTTTCACTGTCCCCCATCCCTGATGATGTTGTGTCAGTCGCTGCCATGTCATTCATGCCCTTTATGCTCTAGCACGGGAAGTCGTCCATTAGCTACTCAGTCCTTTCCATTTCACTATCATCATTAGTGTCAGTCTGTCCATCGCTCTACTCTTTTCTCTCGCGCCTTAGTTGAGGGTCTCTCATTGCCTCAACTATGGCGGACCTCCTTCTGTCGACATCAGCGCATTTATTCCAGAAGACAGGTCTAGAGGGCAGTGTACCTTGGTTCCAGCTTCCATTCTTGTTCGGTGCCTCGGATCAGGCAAAAGGATATCTCCTTTCCTTTTAGCTTGATTGTTTCTCCAGCTCCTTCAGCATGATTGAGATTCGTATACTTGACGGTCCAATGATCCAGCAGCAGCTCTTGATGATTCCCGGGTGTGTGTGAGATGTTTCAACCCTCATGAGGGGGTGGCCCTGCAGGTAGCCCCCCACATGCCCGGATGACCTCTTCTTTGCAGCCTTCGATGCAGCTCTATATATTTGATGATGTTGGCCATAGCCACTTGCAGCGCCTCTTCGATTTGCATGTATCAGTCATATTTTGTGAGCCCTTCCCCATTCGCAGGGGGCATTTGGGTTGTATTTGTATCTCATGTACTCAGATATTATTGTACAAGTCCTGGATGTTATCCCAGGCACAACATGTATGTGGGATTCCTCATTGTATTTTTATCTGGCTCATGATTATGCCAGCTGTATTTTATGGTTCGGTCCCTTGTTTACTGGACACACTATTCTTTTGTACTTTGTCTTGGCGGGCATAGGTATGCCTCCCCCGCCGCCTTCAGCACAGGTACCCTCTCATAAAAAGAGACTTGTTGCACCTACGAGTCTCGTCTCCTCAGGGTCTAGTCCTTCAGCACACTATCTACCTCACATTTCTCTCTCTGACACCCCTTTTGTTGTCTAGTGATTGTGTTCTTACAACGTACTTCGGTCATACGATTTGCTCCCGACACTCGCACGCTGGGGGGCAATCTGTTACACCATTTTTTGGTCATCTAACTTATTATCATTAGATGGACCCAAGTACACCATGTAAGACCAGTTTTACCCTAAGTAAAACCACTTTCACTATGTTAAAACAGGAAACCCCAAAAGGAAATATTAAGCAAACCCATATTTGTTTGATTTTCCTCATGGAATAATTAATTAAACCATAATTTAATTATTATTCCCAGTCATGTTTAACCCAAAATAAAAGAAATTAATTAGATAAACCTTTATTTATCTTATTAATTTCTAGGAATAATTATTTAAATATGTTTAGATAATATTCCTTGTTAAATATGACCAAATCACCCACAAATAATTAAATAAATCATTATTTATTTGATTATCTTCCAACCACATCCTTAAAAAGATAAATAAATCATTTATTTATTTATTTTTGACTAATCAAGGGATTTGACCCAAGTCAAAGACCCTTTCCCTCCAACAAATATAATAAAGTATTCCATAAAAGGTAGATCTAGATTTGGTTAACATTATTTTAATCATGCACCAAGATCTAGAATGACCCAATATTTTGTTATAAATAGGAGGGTTTTCCCCATCATTCTTCACCTTTTGTTGCCTATTAGATCACTCTGGATCTACACACTTGGTCACCATTTTCTGCCATTTTGCTCCCTTTGAGCTCTACTTTTTGCATTGGGTTTCTTACATCAACTAGAGAGAGGAAGCTTAGATCTGAAGTGCTGAGGACTACAAAAAACCCATCCCATTGAGGAGAGCTGGATACACCTTCTTCTTTTCCTCCCAGGTGCCCTGTAATATAAAAATTCTTTCAAAAAATTGTGTTCTTGTCTTGTCCGTTGGATGCATGGAGCAAACCCTTTACTTTACTGCTTAATGTATTTCCATTTATAGATATGGTTGTTGCAGCATTTTTATTACTAACCGCAGATCTGAAGATATTTGGCAACCGTTATTGTTGTTAGGGTTATTAGTTATGCGTAGCTAAAGTGGTCCCTTTTCGCACACTTTGACGAAGGATTCATACTAACAATTTTATTTCCAATATTTTGCGATTTTCGATCATTGTGCTCAATCCCCACCATTAGTTTCTACAAGATTTGACGACCTGCGCGAATTATCCCATGCACTGATTCACATCACGCACTAAAACCTTTACCTTGAAAAATATTATCTTTGTTCACTATTCCTTGCAATGTGCGACAACGCTTGGGTTGCGACATGCACTTATTGTCGTTGATCAATTCATATCGAAAATCCTCGTCAAACCTCTAAGTTCAATTGGGGTTTGTTCTATAGTTAATATAATACACAGTTTAACAAAGGAAAGTGTAAAGTTAAGGCCTCGCCGCACCTACAATCCGATTTATATTTCTTGTTGCGCGTCATAAATACAAGCATGCAACTTCAATAAAGATTCAAAGAATTTACTTAAAACAGGGAGCCCGATTAAGCACCAAAACACTTAGATACTATTTGGAAGAGAAATGCTATTTAAAAGATAGAGATCCCAATTAAAATATAAAACACTTAGATAATCTAGAAAATGGAAAAGAGAGCCAAGCCCTCTAACAACTAGTTTTTACATTCACTTCCGCTTCTTTATCTCTCCTTTCCCTTTATGGATGGCAGAACCCCGCAATGGTGGATTTGTTTTCATTTTATCCTTCTCCAAAATCTCCATTTGGTTGGGAAACTGTCATTCAGTTTCCAAAACAGTTTATTCAACTTATTCAACTAAATTCTCAACTAATCCTAAATTAACCATTCTTTTATTATGAAAATTACATTGGTTGAGTTAGCCCAAATTAAACTTAAACAAAATACTTTAAAAACAAATAAGAGAAACTATTCATATGCTTAGGACCATTATCCCTCTTTCCAAGCCACAATATGTGACAAACTTTGTCAAATTGATGGCTTTACCTTTATGCTCCTGCATCAGCAGTGCTGCGAGCGGACGCACCCACGCGACATCATTTTCCCAAGCCCAAGGGTGCCTAAGGCAGGGAGGCCAATTGTGAAAATCGTCCCCGATTCTTAGAATCGATCCCTTGCACATATAAATTTTTTTTTTTTTTTTTGTATAGCCAAGGGGCCGATTCTCAGAATCATCCCCTTGGGAATATATATATATATTCCCAAGGGGATGATTCTCATAATCGGTGTTGGTTCTTAGAATCAGCCCCTTGGGCATATAAAAAAATTAATTTTTTTTTAGTGGGTTGGGGAGAAAATATAAAAAAATTTAATTATTTTTAAAGGAATGTGTTTTGAATTTAGGGGGGGCGATTCTTAGAATCGACCCCAAATTATAAAACAATTTTTTTTTTCTTAGGGGGGTTGAGGAGAGGACATGTAAAAAAAAAAAATTATAGTTTCTGTCAGGGAAAAAATCTATAAAAATATCATTTTTATTTTAAGCAAGTTTTCTATTTTGTTTACGTAAGATATTTGATTTTTGTGATTTAGTAATTTATATGTAGATATATATGTTTTCAGGAAAATGGCATGAAGGAAGGTTTCTGTCAATCTTTCTGGACCAAAGTCAACATTTTCATAATCTAAAGCTACAATTGGGCCTTCAAAAATCACAGTTGGACGAATTGCACCTCAGTTAATTACTAAAAATGTGGGAGATGCATCCACAAAAGAAAATAAGTTGGTTTCATACTAGAATAAATTAAAAAAATTTAGTCGTTTAAAATATGTGTGGCTTCTGAAAGATATAGAAGACAAATCTATGCAATTCTATCTATATGCTAGTAAGAATTTTCATTCTGAAATTTATGACCTGGTGGGAAAAGTATTAGACCTATATATTTTTCCAAATATTGGAAGTGTTTATATACTATCAAAACCGCCAAAGTCACATGATAAACATAGATGTCATTTTACATTGTCGATGTATAACACGGGGGAAGATTATTCAAAGATATGCAAACAAATCGTACAAAATATTGCACAGAAGATTGTAAGTATTTTATTTACACTTATCTGTTTTGTGTTATTCAAATTGTGTAAATGTATTTTTAATAACTTAGTTAATATTGACATATTATATTTTGTTTTACAAAATTTTGCTAAGGGCATTTCAATTATGTTGGAAGGAATCTATTATATAGCACGAGATATTATGAATTTTGTCTGCATTTTCCATGAACATGAAGCAGAAAATATGGGAAAGAAGAAAAAAAAATACTTCATGATGCTACAAGATTGTATCAAAGGGATCAATCTAGTAAAGGTAGACATGTTACTTTTCAAAATGAGGAAGTTGAAGTTGAAGTTAAAGCTGAAGCTAAAGTTGAATTTGAAGTTGAAGATGAAGAATGTGTTTCCATATATGAGGATCAGATTAGAACTGATGTTAGAAAGGAGAAGAGCCATAAAAATAAAATAAAAAATGCCCAAGAATGTCTCCCTTATAGTTGATGATGAGGATATTTTTTTGGTTCAAGAAAATATCATAACCAATAGGAGGAAGAAACAAAGATTTTCTCATTTTGAAAAAATCATGGGCAACAGTGAAGGGCCTAGTGAAAAATCCAAAGCAAGTAGGGAGATCATTACACTAGGAGATTATTTAGAGGATAGTGTTATGAAAAAAAAACAAAATTTCATTCGACATCATTTGGTGATGAAAAATTTAATTGAGGGTGGTGGTCATTTCAACTTAATGTCATTCAAGTCTACAAGCAAGATTAAGGACAATTCAAATATCAAATTAGAAACTCACACCACCTGCATGTTCACAATTTGAAAACATTAATGAGGTACAACACATTTTCACATGTGGTTGATTATGTTCTTCTTGTTGATCCAAGTCAGGTTCCTAAGAAAGAATTATTTGACAATTCAAAATGTTTTGAATACAATTATTATGTACTTGGGGGCAACCATTTTGTATAAACTCAGAGGAAATTAATGAAGGAATATCCCAATAACACGCATTTTGAAACAATGAAATGTATCATTTATGTTGGTTTAAAGTTATTGGCATGAGATCACAATTTAGATAACAAATATAGGATGTCTATGACTTTCATCCAAAGGGTCAGGTTTATTCATAGTGAGTTTGAAGAAAAATGTGGTGGTGATAAGACAAAGGTTGATCATGCAATCTGGAAGGAATGTTGTATGGAAATTGGTTATCAAATCGAAGAAAAATTAAGTTCAAAAGGTGGAAAAGTAAATTATTAAATATTCAGAGGTCTGGATAAAATTTTCCAGTTGGCATTTAGAACTGGAGAGATATGGTAATTTATTAATCATATTTTTGAGTTGTGGGAGAACATTGGCATCAAAATTCATCAGGTCAAAAAGTATAAGCCATTGATATGTACCAACAGTGAATCAGGTCCTGAAATGTAACTCCTTATAGAAGATATGACTATCTCACCTTGGAGATCAATGCAAGGAGTGAAGGATGAAAAGCTTTTCAAAAAAATATTATCTCGTGTAAATTCAGGAGGATTACCAATGGAGGAAATGTCTGAGGAATTTCTAAATTAAGTTTGTTATTTTTACTCTTTTTTTGGATTATAACTTTTCGTTAAATATAATATATTGTTCTTGGTATTATTTTTTGTACATAACACTATATTAACATTGTTTACTTCATTTATTCAGTCGCAAGGATTATATGATAATACAAGAACAAATGGTTAAATTGTTGAATGAAGATAGTTGGGATGATGTTGTATGCAACTACCCAAATTCAAGTTCTACATCGATGCTAATTTTTTTTATCTTGAATTTAAAAAGGTATGTTCATTCATAAATTAATTTCTATTCATATGTATATTATTTTCAATTTATAACTTATACATTGTTTTTGTTTATTTTATAAATATGAAGAAGGATTCAAATGGAGCACCAGATAGTTTTCGAAGCTTTATTGAAAAAATAAAAATGGAAAGGATAAGAAGAAAACATCTTAGTGATGTTGAACTTGATCCAGTATTAATCATTCCATTTAGAATGGGCTCCACACTATCCAATATCAAATAATATCAGGTGATTGTGAAGAAATTGCAAAACTCATACCTAAAAGGGATTATTCCCTAGTTATTGCAGATATTCCTCATGGTTTCAATATCCCAAACATTGAATATGATAGTGACCGTTATACTTATCAAGCATTTAGTAAAGTAGTTGTGGGACTTCTAGAAGTCACAACATCACCATTTTGGAGATTTGTGACATTTCATTCAGACACACAATTGGGGTTGTTATTATCAAGCTTCAATGGAAAAGCAAATTCAAGGATGCAACTTACATGGTAAGACATTGAAATTGTACGTTTGATTAATGTTAAAAAAATAATTTATGCACAAGTTAATTGACCTTTTACTATTCCATGTTACAGGAAAAATCCAAATCTTATTTGTGGCAGAAATCAACCAATTATAAGTGACTATTAGTTCATTCATGTTGAAAGTTGGACAAAGGATGATAGCTATAATCCTATTATTTTCAATCAAGTAGATGGAAACAATCAAAGCCAAGTACTAGTCCAAGATGTTTTTGTAAAAAAATAACATATGAAGATAAAGAAGCAAAAGGAGAGATAGTTAACATATATCAAAAACCACAGTCATTGGTTAACTATATTTTAGAGTTATGTTCAAATGAAGGGGATTGGGGTTTGGATTTATTTTCAGGCTCATGTAAGTTTTATTATATAAGAATGAATTTCACTATTTTATTTTTTAATATTTTTATGTTTATACTAATGTACTAATTTTTTTTATTCTTTACCTGATGATTAGGTACAAAACTAACATGTTGCTTACAAAAAGGAATAAATTTCATTTACATTGAGAAATACCCATTACAATTCAAATTTATTCAGCAAAGAAGCAATGCTATTCAATTTCTTCCAGATGCAATGCAAGAAGTTCGTTTGAGAAAAGGGAATTTTAATGAATTTTGTGTGAAAAGAAAAGAAAAAGAACCTCAACTGCCATTAGATGGAATGATTGGAAAGGCATACTTTGGTATGTTCGCAGACATCAAAGATCCATCAGAAGAGGAAAATGATGAAACTGAAGCCAATAATGAAAATATTGCGGAAGAGGATAATAATGAAAATCTTTAAGATAAAGTGTTTGGCTTACATGATATTATTGATTGTTGATTAAGTTAAGCTTCCAAATGAAGCTCCTTTTTTGTAACTATTCATAAGTTATACTTGTAATGTTTTGACTCTAACATTTTATGAGAAGAAATAAATATTCAATTGTTGTTAATATATGTTTAATATTTTTATAATGTGTTTCTCACTTCATTTTTGTGTGAATCATGTAAGTTTTGGAAAAAACTATAATTATTATTAACTTTTCACATAAAATTTACAAAAATTTCTAATTTTTATATTTTATTGTTAAATTTTTCCTATAAAAATGGTTTATCTGACATGTCATTTTTAGCAAAAAGGACGCAAAATGTGTATAATTTTTGTTATTTCTATATTCAAAATGTGTTTTTTTATGTAAATTGTTAAAAATTCTTGTTTTTTTAGTGGCAATTATTTCATGTGAAATGAAATATTATTTAACAATATATAATTAGATATAAGATTGACAATTTAAAATTTTGACATTTTTTATTTTTTTGACACTGCAAAAAATCAAATATCTCACTACAAAAAAAAATAAAAGATAAAAAACTTACATGAATAAAACTTAAAAAATATGTAAGTGAAGATGAAGAAGTCGAGTACCTCAAAAAATTTTAAATTTATAAAATAATTATAATCATCTAATAGATTATAAAAATTTAAGTAAAAAATAAGTCTTTTAAAAAAATGGGATGATGCTGGCATCATCACTTTTCAAAATCAACCTAAAAACACTAACATTTTAAAAATAATGTCTATACTTGGTACATAAGAAATTTTAATGTGTAAAAAGCATGCTAAAAAAAATTTAAGAGTATTTTGAAATAGCACTTTTCAAAATCACACCATTTTTCGCTACCTAAAAAAAACAGGCACTCGTTTCCATTCCCATTTCCAAGTATACGTTGTTAGTGACAATGGAGAACACAATAAAATAAATTAAAACATATTTTATTTTATATATGTATATGAATAATACATTCTTTGTCATACAAAATGGGACAATTATTAGTATCCCTTTGTCTTTCAATTGGGACACTATGTCCATTACATTAAACAAAATGTTTGATTTTACAAACAAATATTTCAAAAAATACAATGCCTTACTTTGATATCCAAACATATTGATCATCATTATTCATTGTAATTATTGTCACTACTCAAGCTACTTCCATGACTTGGGTTATTTGGAGGAATGTTTTGTTCATTGTGTTGATTGTTTTCTTCTTCTTCAAGTTCCATATACAAAATGTAATGAGTTTATATACATTGGTGAGAATAATGAAAATTGCAATATTAAATAATATACATCAATTTACATCGAAAAGAAATGTACCATAAAAATAATTGACTCGTGAACTATACACATTCTTTCAAAACCAAATTTCATGCCATCTTTTAACAATTCATTTGTTCGCGCAGTTCCATACTTTGTTTCCTGCAAGTTTTATAACCAATAAAAAATCATAGATTTAATATATATATATATATATATATATATATATATATATATATATATATATTGTTCTAGTAATTATAGACAAAACTAATTAAAACAAGATAGATGCTTACAAAGTGCACAATTAATTTATGATATGCTAACATATACTGACAACCCATATTCAACCCAATGTCAATCAATTCTCCGAATGGTTGTTCTTTGTATGTTAGCACCTATTTGAAGGCATTCAATGATGATTGTTGTAAAACAAATTAAAATATACAAAAATGAAATCTAGTTTTGTTATAAGGAAGTAACAATTACTCTCAAACATAGATATCAACCCTTTTCTTCCTTGGTATCATGCTTTCTGTGTTGAACATGTTCCATTTTCTTTTCTTTTCTGCAAGAAAATAATTGAAAATTAATATTTAATGCTAAGTTATTTATTTACTGTATCTAATCTAAAAATTTAGTGATTACATATTACATTTGAAGCACATTTTTGTTGAGATGGCTCCTCGTGCGATGCAACTATGTCCATTTCTTTGACCATCTCCTTGTACACCCTTTTGGACATTCCTATTGGCATATTCCTGATATCAACTCATTCATCCTTTCATATTTTCATAATGTTTTTGAAAGTGTAACATGACAATAAACTATTTAATTTTTATATTGATATATGAAAACTAAATATAACAAAAGTGATATGTATAAATGATTGCTTTGTAGTAATATATACATATAATTCTAGAAAAAAACATGTAAAGGAACATTAATTTTTTAATCCTTCCTTTTTTTTGTTGTACGATTTTGCTATTAAAAGTTTGATATGTGTCATTAACGAATTCTATGGAAACTCTTCTTGTAGTTTTAAAAAAAAATTGTTCTTGGAATCTTTGGATTGATTTTTGTATTGTAAGTGGAAAGAACATATATACATTTGTTCAACTATATCCCTCAAATTTTTGTAAAATTTATTCCCCCTTTATTTAACCTCCAAGACCACTCTAGATAAGCTAAGGAGTAATTCATTTTGATCATTTGCATGTTCAATTTTTTCTTTTCTTAGAACAACATTCTTTTTCTTCGTTGTTGGTCCTTGTAGAACATTAAACATATCTAAATTAATAGATTTTTTGAAACATGTTATATAATATTTTTAAGTATATTATTAATGAAAATTAAAAAAACAAACTCATATTGTATCGATAGCATTTTTTCATTCATCTCATTCATCCTTTTGCAAATTTTCCATCAAGATTTTACACTCTTCTCGTCTTAGATCAGAAATAATATTGTCGAGCTTCATCATTTTGTGGCTCTGCATGATATGTCACACTAAAAATTACTCAAACTTAGATATGGTTCAAAAATAATAACTTTTGTAAATAATTTACAAATAACTTGCCTTTTTTTCTTTTCTAGATGTGCTATCAGTATTTTTGTTACTTGAACTCTTGTCAACCATTTATTTATGAATATGAAACCTATACCTTTCATTAATACACTTTATAAATAAATCATATACTTTTTATGTATAAAAAAATCAAGAAAACTGTGTGACTTTTGCAACTTACACACCGAACTCAGTGTAGTAGGTTCTTATAGATGCACCACCAATACAGTAGAAATATTGTACGGTGCTATTTGTCAGCAAGGAGACCTGGTGTGTTATATTAATACCGGAGCACTGATTAACATAAACATAAATTAATAAACAATTGTCTTTATCAAGCAATTTTTTTTGTCAATACGTGCCTGGTGCGCTATACTACAATCGTGCACTAGTGGGCTATTTTAAACAGTGCACATCGATTAAGAAAAGTTGTTTTTAAAAAATCGTGCAAAGGCCAACAAGGATTGGGATCTGAATCTGCAAGTGGTTCCACAGGTTAGATATCATACACCTATATATATAGTAATACAAACCCTATAAATCTAAAATTAAAAGCCCTAATTGTGAAGCCACATAAACCAGAAGCAAGGGTTTAACGTAGGAATGTAATTTTTTGTTTTTTTTGTTTTTCTGAATTTTCATTAAATGTAAATAGGAATAGAGATTTTCAATGATTTCATTAGTAAAATTCATAGAAATTTTTTAATATGCATGTATTAAATCTAACAGAAACTCAAAAAAAAAAATTATTACAGCAAAAATTAACAATTTTACTATACTATAGTGTTTTTGTGTGAATCACCAGATGTTTCAAATTCTAATTCTTTGAATAGTGTTGATGTTCAAAAGTATTTTGCTACTCCACAGTTCTCTCTTGCTCTCTTGCTCCAGGTATGCCTCTCATGCAAATCCCTCCCTGAAAATTTTTGCAAAAATAATCAAATAATGAATAGATTTTAGAGTTTAAAGAATTTTTTATGAAATTAGATTTCCGAAACTCATTTTCCGCTCATTTTTCAATTTACCAGTTTTTTTTCACTTCAAAAAAATAAAGTCGCATTTTTTTTCCTGATATTCAGTGTGTTTGTTAACTAACAACAACAACGCATCCAGTAATAAAACCGCACCAATGCGGTTAACAATACATTATCACCGATCACAGTAAATCTTTTTTTAAGGCACTGAAATTACTTTTAGGTATGTACACCAAAAGTTATTGTTGATTTTGATCAAATGGAGGGAGAAAATATCATAATTATATAAAATGGAAAATTCTTTAAAATATAGTTCCTTCCATAATATTTCTCAAAGTCCATCGTGGAGTTCTCCTTATCCATCTCCAAACGTGATTAATTCAGATTTTAATTATATTTTGATTATCTAATTGAATTTTTTTTTTATTCATGTCAATTAGCTAAATAAAATTAATCTATACAAATTTTTAGGTTCAAGTAGATTCATAATTGAGTTCAGATGCACAAAACATTCAAACAGTTCCAAAACATCGGATGCTCTTATCAGGAGTGACATACTGCAAGGCCCGGTTGGTAGATGAAAATGGATAGCCGCTTCATCGTGCCAATTGTAACATGCCATATTCTAGCCATAATCCTAGGACAATGATGGTAATAATGATTATTTGGTATAATTTAATTATTTCAATGTTGAACCAATTAATCATGCATTGACGTGCTTACTAATTGATATCATCGATTTTGTACTAATCATGTTCAAATATTTTTTTTTGAAATTATCAAGATTCTAGTGATGATGACCGACCTACCTACCATCTTTTGTTGCACCCCATGACAATTTAAAATTGAGAGAAGGCTGAATTAAGAGAAAAAATCAGAGAGAAACGATACCAATAATGGTTGAATCAACCACATATTCAATTCCCACCACGTCCAGATTCACCAATTATGAATGAATACAACAATAGTATTTATTCACAAGATGGAAATGGAGGCAATCCAATAGAGGTTGGTATGTACGATTACTTAAGGGATACGACTACCATGGAGACAATGTTGTCAGATTCATTCCGGGACAATGATCAACTAAGGGATGATGATCATATCGCTGATACCTTTTTTGAGAGCCTTAAATTTGCTTCCACCACCCCTTTCTTTGGACCTGGTCGTCAGTCAAAGTATACCTAGTTGGGGACAACGAAATTACTGTACAACTTGAAATAAATGTTTTTCTTGTCGAATGCATGTTTCTCAAAATTTTGAGGTAATTAACCGTCAAGTCCCTTATATTTTGAGAAATATTGTCACACAATCAACATTACAAATGGTCAATTTTATGAACGTTAATAATTATTGGAATTAATGTACATTTAATTATCCATGACCAACTATAGTTTATTCAAAGATAAAGTTCTTTTGAGTGATAATGTCTTGCCCAGTAGCTACGAAGAGGCAAAGAAATTGTTGAAAATATTGGGTGTTAAGTACATATCATATAATGCATGTCCAAATTATTCTATTCTATATAGAGAGGAATATCCAGAAAAAGAGATATGTCTGAAATGTGGGCATGACAGGTACGATAAATAAAAAATAAAGGTAAATCACATGGTAATCCTTTTAAGATATTGAGGCACATGCTTATAATCCCAAGGATTTAAAGGCTCTTTCATTGAAAGTAATTATCTATGTTGTAGGGATGGAATGCCTCACATACAAGTGAGTTGGGAGTTATGTGAATCCCAACATATTCAATAGCCATGAAGAATATAGAGGATACATGGCCCGAAACATTCAAGTATGAAGTACGAAATCTACGACTCAACAGAGCCATGGATGGCGTCAACTTGTATTCCCTCTAGAACAACAACTATTCTATTTGGCTTGTAGTAGTGATCAATATCAATATCCCCACATGGTTTTCCATGAAGAATGAACATCTTATGTTGGCTCTCATAGTCCCTGGTAGAATACAAGTGAAGAATATGGATTTCTACTTACAACCATTGGTATATGAATTTAAGGAATTATGGGATGGGATAAATGTATATGATGTATCAAGACCCTTCACAGCAGAGAGGAGTTTTACATTGTACGTAGTTCTTACACGACACATGATTATCCAGGCTTAGGAGTTTGATCTGGTAGATTACATGTTTATTTATTTGTTTATATATGTAACAATATTCTTTCACATATTAATTATTTAATCCATTGTAATGGTTCTGATCTTCATGATATTATTTAATGTGCCTTGCATATTGTATACAATAAATTCCTAGGTCTTGTAACAAATTATGGATGTAAATGTTGTGGACCTTCTCTGAAAGCTATATGGTCCAACGACCTACGAAATTTAGTGTATGACTCCTCTAGGGTATTCCTCCTAGAAGAACACCCTTACAGAAGAGAAACATCAGATTTCAATGGTAAATGAGAGAGAACCCAAAGGCTTGCAACAATGACGCCTACTGAATATATTAGAGAATATGAGAGAGAGAAGGAGAATGAGTTCATAGAAATGATCGATTTAAATGGAGAGCCTATGCTCAATGATAAAAAATTCTTCGACACCCATGTTGAGAAATTTCCCATTGGGATGAAAAGGAAATCTATATTTTATAACCTCCCATATTGGGAGCATCTTAAGATTACCCACTTATTACATCCCATGCATATATTTAAAAATGTTTCATCTTATTTATGGAGGCACATATAATTGAAACAAAGTGACACATTGGTTGTTAGGAAGGATCTTATTACTTCAAAACTAAAAATAAACATTCGCCAAGACCATTAGAAAGTACAGGATCAGAGGCTGGTCCCTCTAATTGGTATTTCAAAGAAGGTAATGTCCTATGGATTTTAAAAAAAGATATCTTTCTTTGGAAAAAGAAGTTATAATGGGTGTGAGGGTGCCATCTTCATATGGGTCTTCACTACAACGCTGCTTCACCGTGGAAGAATATTTCTCGTGGTTGAAATAGCATGAACATTTGAATATTATAAGAGTACGTATAATCTCAAAAGAATGATTTTATTATTTTTTATATTAATAAATTTTATCCCATGTAGGGATCATAAAACATAAATATTTTTTTATATTATTGGATGTGTTTATAATTTGTAGTGTCATTATCCTTTGTTCGTGCATGGGTGTGTGAAACATGACTTCCCCCAAGACATAGGACATGCCATGTATAAATTATCTGCATTTGTACGTTGGATCACATCAAAGGAGATTCATGTGGCTAGCATTCCATGGTGGCGTTAAGAGATAGTTGATATTGTTTGTATGTTTGAGAAGGAACGACCAACGAGTTTCATGGACTTGCGGGTTCATCTTCTAATCCACCTAGTAGATTAGGTTGAATTAGTTGGGGTGGTATATTGTCGTTGAATGTTCTTATGAGAGAGGCACATGAAGAAATTGAAAGTTTTTGTTCGAAAAATGGAAAAACCCAAGGGGCCTATGGAAAAGGGGTACATATCAAATGAGCCTTTCCATTATGTCAGTGTGTACATCAAACAGATTGAAAATATACCAGATGTGGTGATTTGGGACGAGGAAAGGGATGAAGGCAAAAGAGAAGGGGAGTTTCTCCAAACGAATGGAAAAAGGCCTTTGATAACGAGTAAGTGACTTATAATTTTTTAAATTTACACAAATTAAATATTCACGTCTCATATGTACTATATGCCAGCTTGACTTCATCAGTGAATGCAAAAATTGAAGCAATCAATAAATTCATTTTTTACAATTATGAAGTGACACAACCGTAGGTCGCGTTATATGAAAAAAAGAGCATGAAATGGAATAGTGTCAAGAAATAATTAATATCGTTCAATGGTAGAACCATGCATTATCCCGATCATTTAAAAGAAAATATACGAATTATATGCCCCAATAGTTGAGTTGCTTACCAAGTCAGAGACAAATATGGTGTTATCGGTCGTTATCCGAGTGTCGAAGAGGATGTGATAAACATAGGAATTGGGTGCAGCAACTCAGTAATAGTATATTTATGTACATTTTAAACTTAATAATTCACCTTTGAAATGTAAGATATATATTTTATAATTTAACAGTGGGGTTATTAGACACATGACACTATGATTTTTAAACTTTTTTATAGGTTCATTTGTTCCCATCTATGTGGGCATATGCACACCATTTTCACACATAAAATATCGATGATGGACACATGACACAATATTGTGGAGTGGAAGTCGAGTTCAAATAATCTGGACGAGCTAGCCATCGTGATCAAAACCTAGTGTGAGGGACGTCAGGTTACGTCAGAAAGATACAAGCTATCATTGAAGTGGACTTATCTTCTTTCCAATGTGTTATTTTTAGGTCCAAGTGGTTGGACACTTTTGATTGGAATAATGTAAAGGAATATTGCAATAGTATGTTGATATGTATCAATTCTAGAAAGATGTGGTATGAAGCTAAGGAGCCTTATGTTTTCCCCAAATACCACAACCATGTGTTTTTTACCCTGATGTGTTGGATAGGGATTGGTGGTTCGTATTAAAACATGACGCTAGATCAAAACATATTTTGGAGAACAATAGTGTTATCATGCCAAGCGAGCTAGAAGATAATGAGCGTGATCATGAGAATAGAGAGTGATATGGTACATGTTTTATTTCATCATTTATAATATTTAAGATGGGTTTTTAGGAAAAAGAGGACTTAATCTTATAAATAAGACTCTTTTTTTCAAAACATTATAAAATTTATTTTGAATTAATTGGTTTTCATTGTGTTAATGTTAAAATCATTTCACTAGATAATTTTTAATTATGTTGATCTAAAAAACAATGCAATGTATCAAGTTAATTTTTTATTTTTTAATGTCAATTCCTAAAATAATACAACTACTTGATTTGTTTAAATGGTTTTTCACTATATCATTACTTAAATAAATGCAACCTATGTGTGTGTGCATGTGATATCTTCAAAATTCAAAAAAAATGTATTAATGTCTACTGTTATTTTTGGTATGTAAGATCATAATAAAATAATGATAATTCTAAAGATGAATTTATTTTCATTATTTTCTAAACATTATTATCTTACAAAAATCCATATTATTCTAGAATTATTATTTTACAATTATTTATATTCATCCAAATTTATAGTTTTACAATTATGTTAATTTAACAATATGTACTGTATACATTTTACTTACGATAGTTATGGTTTAAAATTGACAATTAATTTACAATTTTACAAGTTACAAAATTTACAAAATTTACAATTTTAATAAAATTGAATCATGACAATACATACAATTACAATTACAATTACAATTTTATGAATATTTTACATACAATTACAATTAAAATTACAATCACAATCATTTCACAATACAATTACAATTAAAATTACAATTTTACAAATATTTTACATATAATTACAATTAAAATTAAAATTAGAATAAAAAACAATTACAATACAATTACAATCAAAATTACAATTACAATGACAATGCATACAATTAAAATTACAATTTTGATAAAATTGAATCATTATAATACATACAATTACAATTACAATTTTACAAATATTTTACATACAATTACAATTACAATTACAATTAAAATTACATTTTTACAATTCTACAAATTTACATATAATTACAATTACAATTACATTTACAATCACAGTACTTACAATTACAATTCCAAATACACAATTTTAGAATTACCAATACATAATATTTAATAAATATCATGATTTAATATTAAAAATAAACATCACGATCATTATAACCATCATACAAACATTATAATATAAAATACACATTCAATTTGCTAACATCATCTAATCATCGTGATCATGATCATATAACAAAACACAAGCATTGTATAACATCATCACAACACAAACATCAAATATAAATGTCATGTCAAATAATTGCTATCACATACACATCTATCTGCAAGCACATTAAATGAACATATCTAATATGACCTAACAGTATACACATCATGATGAACACAAACATGTAAATTAAGTACATCAACATGAACATAAAATACATGTACCATATATATATATATATATATATATATATATATATATATATATATATATAACTGCACATAAATGTCAAATACCTAGTGGTACTACATCAATACTATAACTAGTACTAGTCGAGGCCTAATTTATCAATGGTGTAGCCTCATGCTGAGATGGATGACGTGCCTACTCGAGAGGTGCCTGCTAATGAGTTGATGATGCAACCTAATAAATGGATGGTGCATGCTCAGATGGACCTGCCAACTTGGTATAAGGTTCCTGCTTAGTCGATGGTCATGTCTACTCAGGACTAGGTGCCTGCTGAGATGGTGACTGCTTAAAAGATGCCTGATGATCAAGACTCGATGCTGGTTACTCATATCTAGCGCGAGATGAAGGAGGAGGAGGTGGAGTACTAGAATTTTGATCACTCCCCTCGTGATCATGATCATCCGATGAGGTACTCTGTCACGCATCTCCACGACACCTATCCCTCCTAGCTGCCAGTAGACTGGAAGCTCCAATGATATGATGCATAAGGGTCATCATATCACGGGGCATGTATCTATAGATCTCTGTGAGCCTACGATCGATCTAGATCTCTCTTATCATAGCAGGATAGACTCCCTCATCAACTAGTAGTCAACACAGTCGGTCGCCCAACTCCATCCTGAATCAGATGTCCACCCTACGCCACATTCCTGTAGGTATCTGCACCCTAGGATTAGTTCTGTCACCCTGATCAATGACCTCCACCATCTCCTTGTCATGATCTACAATATCATCCATTGGGGGTGGAATCATGTGCCCAAAGAATGTGGCAATAACTACAAAATATATAATACAAAACCATAATTAGACAATTTCATTGAAAAATTTAATAAAACAAGTTAAAGAACATGTTAGAATAAATTTTATTCAAATTAATTAATTAAGACAATAAAATGAAACTATATCAATTTAAATAAAACTGTAATATTAACTCTAGCATCTGGTGGCTCATCCTTTGTGAAGAGGATGTTGGTACACCCTTGCCAATCCAAACCTGAGTACTGAGATGACACCATCACGAACGAGTGATCATCAACACTTTTTAGAAGCTCCAGTGCATCACTAGATATCATGTTTGGATAGTCGATCATGCCCCTCTTGGGCATCATCTGGCCCCACATCTGCATCCCCACATGCAACATCGACATATGAGGCTACCAAAAAAAAGTAAGCCTCGTCTCTAGAAACCTCTCAAAAAATAAACAAAATAACTCTGAAGAAAAAGGGAAGGTCAACATCCCATGTTCCTGATAATGGCATCTATCTAATTCTATACAAAAATAAAACAAAAAAAGGTAGACCATGTCATAAGTTGTGGAATCTAGAATAAAGAATCAACATAAAATAAAAGCAGGCAAATAATGCACTTCACATCACTAGTATAGTGTGAAATGGTTGTCAATAGTAGTGAGAGGCACCTCACCTCCTTTGGACAAAACAAAGCAATGCGTAACTAAGCACCAGACACCTGAAAATATGCAGGAGAATGTATATCATCCCTAATGTATCTATGGGAGTACACAAACTGACTCCCTCCTACATAACCGATGGGGACATATAGGAATTGGGGAAAATCCAGCCCTCTCTTAGATAGGCAAGTAATAAAATAATTGTTCTCCTCAGTGGGTTGGTACCAATGGCCAAGACCAACCCAAAAAGCCTGCTAGTAGGAATCCCACCTATAGACCAACTGTCCCAATAACATGTTATGCTCCTTCAGGGATGTGGCCTCCTCGTAGAACTTGAGGAGGCCTACCTCCCTTAAGAGAAATTGGGTGGGTGCCGTAATAGGGAGAGGGTACAAAAGTCTCTCCTTCTCTTGTGCCTCACTCTACTTAATCATTTTGCAACGATCCTCCATATGCTCTTCTTGTTCCCTTTCCTCTCTCCCTTGACGTCGCTGAATGATTCACACTGCCCTCCCCTCTCTCTCTGCATTTTTATTGAAAAAAAAAACACTCTGTGTGCCCAAAAAACAGTCATGCACCGCCCATGGTGCACATGAAAGAAGTTCATGCACCGTGAAAATAGAAAATATTTTTTGTGTGGTGCGTTGAACAAACTATCCACCCCGGGGCAATTAGTTTAGTCAACACACCACCCGACAGTAGTACATAATCACCGGTGTGGTCCAGTAAATGACTGCACCGCATATAACCATATATAGTGTGTTATTTTAAAAAAATTTATATGGTCAGTGCGGCCAAAAACCAACACGCACTACACTATTTTAGTGTTACAATGGTGCACGTTTTCTCGGTACCACACTGGAACCCGGTGTGGTTTCCATTAACATCATTCGCGGTGTGGCCTACAAATTTACAGAAACACTGTGAATGGTGCAAGCCGAACGACTCGAATGCACCACACAATTTCTTTTTTTTTCAACCAATAAATTTTAAGTGAATTTGAGAAATTAATCCACTAAAAAGTTAAGTCATTGAGAAACAAGTAGATTACCTTCACATTTGTGTGTCGAGGAGGCATTTTTGTTGAGGAATACTGAAAAACAAATTTTCCCACCATTTTCGAAAATTCAGACTCCACACAGTGAGAAATGGATGGAGACAATGCCGGAAATGGGAGGACTGATGGTAGGGTGCCTCATAGAAGAAAAACTCACACCGGTGCTTGATATATCTAGAGCATTGAACAAGTAAAAATGAGGGTTTTTACGAACAATAATTTTTTTTAAATTAACCATTTTTCAGTGCACTAGATTATGAGACACACCAGACAATTTTATCAATGGTGCACTACACTTCGTTATGGTGCGATGGATTATTGAGACGCATCGGGCCAATTTGTGCGTAGGGCATAGCGTCTCGGTGTTCCATTTGATAGTGCACATTGGTGTGCTAGAGTAATGAGACACACTGGGCCGGTTTGTACAGAGATCACAGTGTCTCTTTGTTCCATTTGATAGTATGCACCGATACACTTTTCATAAAACAGACTGGTGTGTGTTATGATTAGAAACACACCGTAAAAAAAAACAATCACAAAAAACTTCTCCCACCAACCTCCTCTATTGACCTCCGCTACAAACATATATTTGGGCTATTTTTATAAGGGATTCCTCAAAAGCATCCACTAGAGGGTCTTTTCCTTCTATTGATATGAGGATTAGTGAAGAATTACAGTATAAAATATGATTTCACATCCAATGGATTTATTATCCGTTGTACATACTCTTTCAATGATTTAGAAATAATTTACACTAAATTCAACTTACGCTTAAGATTATTTTGTTAAATGAAATTTTTGAAAGTTGATAATCATCAACATGGCAATATTCAAAAGCATTAGTAATAAATGTTTCTATCTTTGATATGGAAGAAAACAATAAGAGAATCTATTCCTTATACAATGTCACGGATAAGACTCTTGCATACTTCCTATATGACTATTTCATGTCATATCATTATGAAATATGGAATACAACCCACTTGAAACTTGCATTCAAAGTGCTTATCATAATATAAAGTTCAAGATGAGGACAACTAGGTAACAAATAATGTTTTTATCTTTCATATGGAAGCTAAAAATAAAAAATATATATGCCTTATAAAATGTCATGGATAACACTCTTGCATACTTGCTATATGACTATTTCATGTCAGCTCATTACGAAGTGTGGAATACAACTCACTTTAAAGTTGCATTCAAAATTCTTATCATAAAATAAACTTCAAGATGAAGACAACTATGTAACAATGGCATTATGAAAACATAACAAGCACAATTTATTGCTCCATAATAAAAACCATGCATGCATTCATATTAGTAGCCATGCATTCAAAGTAATGGTAATATACAATCCTCTTCATGAATAATGATTCGACTTTGTAGAAATATATGCATAAGATAACAATTAATTTAAATGCATAAATGGTCCAAATGGGTGGATGAAACTAAGCTTGTTAGTGATACCAATATTCCACCAAAGTTTACTATTTTAACATCAATTAAAATCCTTCATAATATATATAAACACATTAATCTAAATAATCATATATAACAACATGGATGCATATTCACTTTAAAATATGATAATACTACGGAGTAAGGTTAATACCCTTAAACCAATATAGTAAACACCATATACATTTTATGCGGATAAGATTCATTTGTCAATAAGGCTCCTATCCTTCTATGTTAACAAGCCATGACTCAATACACTACTTGAACCAACAAAAAATAACATGTTACATTAAAAATTGTTAGAACCAAAATTGGCTGGACTCCTTTAAATATTTATTGTAATAAAAATGAATGATAAAAATTATAAAAAATTACACATCTTCATAATTAAAAAAAAATCATTCTCTAATTCATCAAAAAAACTCAAGTTAAAAATATAATGAAGTCTCGTAGATGTGGGTTTAATCGTAGATGAGAATCCCATGATTTAAGGTTTTATTTTCTCAATCTCAGGCATTTCATAATGGATGAATTGACTTGAATTAAAAAATTACCACGAATCAAAGTGCTCATAAACCTAAAATATTAATTCATCATTTGACAACTTATTAACCCTTACTTCAAATATGCATAATTATATAGCATATCACAAAAAAATCTAGGTTAAGAACTTTTAGTATTGGGACCAATTCATAACATAACACATCAAATGACAAAGGAAATCTATCACATCATTATCTAGGATAATTCATAATGCATAACAATATAGGCACATAAAATATAAGTTTCTATGGGTATGTGGAAAATTATTAACACCTTTCTTCAAGAGGCTGATACAAGTAAGAAAGAAAAAAAATAATATACATCCACCACTATACATCATCAGACTAATCCATAAGTGTTATTAACCATTCATACAGTTAGTACCCCATTAGGCTATCATTCCCACCCTTATTTTATCACTCCTTAATTTTCTTGGCTATGAAAGGAAAACCCAGAGGTAACATTGAACCAATTTAGGGCTAGGAAAAAACCTTCCTAACCAGAGGGGGCTCCCTCTATGAATCAACTACCCAATGTCACTTCGAAAACTTTTCATGTATTCAAACAATGGCTATATCTTGGTTAGAGTAAGGTTTTAATGGAGTAGTTGAACTGAGAAAAATCCGTTGTTCATGGAGTTAGGATAACAAGATATCAATCGAGGCCACCAAATACTAATGGGAACAACGCTTGATAATTATGTGGCAAGTAATCATAACTATTCAGACATATTAACAATTTTGATGAACAAAATAAATGAGAGAAATAGGTCATTTAAAGAGGGAAACTATAATTGGAATAATCTTGCTCAAACTTTAGAGGAATTGGTGCAAGTAGTTGAATTAAATGAAAACGTAACATTTTGAGACAAATTCCATTTTCATTGAAATACGTGAAGAATAAAAATTCTATGAATAAAAAAGAAGGAAAACTTTTACTGGAAACACTCGTTGAATAAAGCACAATCCGAGAATCAGAGAGATCAGAATGTTGAAAGTACTTATGCTCTAATTGAGCTTTTATTAATCTCAAAAATGTCTAATACAACAAAAAATTAGGGTTTCACATCAATTCCCCACCTTGAATTCTTGCAAATAATAGTTTAAATAGACCAAAACAATTCCTAATCTCTTAATAGCTTCTAGGAGCAGGAAACTAATAAGAAACTAAATAAAATAATTTCAAGAGATCTTGTACTGCTAGGATCTTAAGTTAACTCCATTAGATTTTGAATAATCCTTTGTTGCATGTGGATAAATTGATATCAATGACCAATATCTTATAATTTGGTGTGCCTACCCTTAAATCTAGGTTTTAGATACGAGAATGCTGCCAAATGTCCTTTAGAAACTTGATTCTTTCTAACTGTTCGCTCATTTCTCTCCTTGAAATTGGATCTGTTATCTTTGATTTTGAGGTGTTAATAGCTGAACACTGATTTTCCTCCAAAGAATACTCTGCCATATCGAGAATCAAAAATCAAATACGCTGCAATTTTCTATTTCTCTAATTTGCATTTTTCTTTGTATTACATCTAGAAACTAGATCAAAGTTTACCTAACACTCCTTGTACCTGCTTCACAACCAATTTAGTATAAGATAAAAAAATATTGAAACAATTTATTATAAGATAAAAAAATATTGAAATTCAATTTGAACTCTACAAGAAATACCCTGTTCTCTT
Source organism: Pinus albicaulis (assembly GCA_034641835.2). Classification (NCBI taxonomy): domain Eukaryota; kingdom Viridiplantae; phylum Streptophyta; class Pinopsida; order Pinales; family Pinaceae; genus Pinus; species Pinus albicaulis. Next base: position 1,496,759,270 of record CM076581.1, read on the forward strand.
TCATTAATTCATTCTGCATACTTGCGCATCAAGGAATTAAACTCTTAGGACAAACACAAACAAACTGAAAAAAAATAGACAATTAAACCATGACATTTGGAATCACAATTGTGACAATTCCTTGCTTTATTTTCTTTGGCCATTTGGTATGCATATGCATGCATGAATCTTTTATTTTATTTTTTTTTTTTTTTTTATTTTTTTTTTTTTTTTTTTTTTTTTTATTTTTATACTTCTACAAATATGATTGATTCTCTTTAGTTTGAGATGTATATGGCTACTTGCTCAAAATACTCAACATGTCAAGACTAATTTCATAAATAGTGCCATGTTTAAAATTTTTATATACCATATATTTTAACAAATCATCTATATTGTGAATCTTGCAAGATACCATCTTCATCCGTAGAATTCATTTATTCCCTAAATATTGAGTCAGAAATTTTAAACCCAAATCTTGTAAGCTTGTTGACACAACACTCGATATTACTTTCCTTCCAAACATAACTCAACAAAAAGGTATTGCAGATAACATGCAATATCTATGTATCCTTTTGATAAGAATAGAAAACCATATGTGTTCCTTGTTTTTATTGTAATGCAACCAGAATTTGTAGAAAAATACTTCTCAAGATTGGACGATGAAGCGGAGCAATTTTGGGCATTGTTGCTGCTCTTAAAAAGAAATCTAGAAGAGCTTCCAACTCATTAAGGTATCCATTGATTATCAAAAAATGCAAAAAATATCAAAATGGTGCAAAACCTCCATGTTTTTCACAATGTTGAGCATCAATAGTATCCACTGAAGATCTTAGAAACATTACAAACTCAAGAAAAGGAAGGATTGACATGAAGTTTGATTTATCTCCTAAAAAACCACCATCGATATTTTGAAAAATTTGTTGTAATTATGTCCTGATCTATATTGAATCCTTTTAGGATGATGATGGCTTTGGAATTTAGAAGAATTTTATAACAGGCTTAGCACAAATAGGTTTTTCTTAATTTTATACATCTGTAACATCCCTATAAGAGTCTCGTCTATGTGTCTCATACAAATCAATTTCCCCATGGATTGTTTTTTGCATCAACCTCTACATTTTTTCAAACAACAACCATGTTGCTAAATTTTATTTCTTCAACCTTCTTGAGGGTGCTTTGAGGTATTTGGATACCTTCATTGTGTTATATGATATTTTTATGGAAGAGGAGGTATCATCTTAGGATGATGAGAGACACGTTCCCATTCAAAGATAATTTAGAGAAAGCAAGAAGTCATGCAGGTACTGGGGATATGTTGTAGCTATGAGAATTATTATCATAGTTTGAGATTCGAGTTTAAAGCTTCATGAACTTGAAATAGTTATTTAAAGTTTTTCTTTAAAAAGTTTTGAAATCATTGTAAATTAGTTTGTTAGTTTCGGCTAAAAAAATAAATAAATGGAATCATTGAAAAATCAAAAGATAGTGAGATGGTCCATATGCTAAAATTAAGGCACTGCCAAATTAATGCTTAGTGTAACCTATTATATAGTGATAGTTGGCACTTACAAAGAAAAATTCAGTGACATGATTTAGTGATTGGTGTGGGATACTAGGCTGACAGTTGACATGATATTATTCTACACTAAAATGTCTAGTGATCATGAATTCATTTCAAGCAAGCAACAAATGTGATGATTAAGGCATGAGGTGAGTATTTAATTATCATTCCAACAAAAAAACCAACAAGTCATGTCTTCACAACACAAAAGGTAGGTCCATGCACTTCATTTTATTTCCAAAGATCTTAACATTAGATGGAGATTTTGTGGCATATTGTTAGCGATAATGGGGAAAGGTGGTAATTTGCACAAAGGAGAGTCAAAACACCCTGAAATCCTTGAAACGATCCTAGAACTTGAAGAACAATTTTGACAAGTAGTTTGGGAAGAGTTTTTTTTCAAATGTGATGGTTAATGGAGTGGCTCAAGCTTTTGCAGAGGGGTTCGGTGGAAAAAATGTTAGAATCACTGACATTTCCTTCCTGGTTATAGATGACACAATTTCAGAGGATACAGGCCTCCTGGTCAATGGAGACCGATGGTTTAAGAACTGAACCTTAACATGTATCGATATTTCATTTTTTCTCAATGATTGGCACAAATATAAACCATGGAAGTTAGGTGTGCAGAAGTCCTGGCTTAAAAAATATAAGCACGAGACCTTGAATGTCATTAAAAGGTATTTCCCCTATGAAGGGTGTTACCACAAAATAGGTAGGTGCCATTTTAAGTTTCTCCCACACATTTCTAGGAAAATGTGTATGAATATGCCATATTTTTTATTAATGAGTTTGAGAAAGAAGTCTGCTAAGATTCAAACTAAGCCAAAGTTACCTTCTCACTTTGTTTTTCATAAAGCCCTAATCAAAATGTTGGTTTTTGATCATTTCAAATGATAAATAGAACATGGGAACATTTTTTTTTTGCTAGGGAGTGATTTTGGAGTCGGTCTCCCCCAAGCCTAAAACTAGTGGTAAGAAAATAAAATTAAAGAGGCTCATTAAAAATCTTGAGACCCCAGAAGAAGGAACCTCTTTGGTACAAAACAGAATAGAAAAAATATCTCTTTGGTTCCAGTTCCAAAATTTAAAAAAGGATTACATAAGCAAAGGAAAGAGGGTTATGGAAGATAAAACCCCATATCCTCCTCAAGAGCCATCTTCTCCAGAAGAACATATAGATATTGTAGAGAAATAATATAGTGGAGCAGGGGAGTGTTAAGCTAGAACAAGGGAAAGGGAGCCCTCTCTAGCTGAAATTTGTGGGGTTAGAAAACCACATACCAGGCCTGTAAACAAGCTCAAATTAAAATTTAAACTAAAATAAAACCATGCTCTAGGAAACGAAGTCATATACATAGATGAAAAACCCCTCAAAGATTATCTAATAAACAAGGAGATGCCTACAAATTCTAAGAAGAAAAAAAAACATCAATGGAAGCAAGGCCCCAAGGCTAGAAATACTAAAATGGTGAAAACAAATCAAACTAGTGAGGTAGACCTTTTTCTAAGGGAAACATAGCAACTCGAGTGAGATTTGTTTTGAACCACAATGCCAATTAGTTTATCAGCGTTAATTTTTAAAGTTTTAGACACATCGTTGACAATTATTTTGTTAGTGACAATTTTTTCTATTTGGCGCTGAAAATTATTTTTTCAGTGCTACTTTTGTTTTGTTTTCGAATCACCCCGTGGGATTTTTTCCTGATATACATTGCGAGTTGTTTTGTCAGTGATAATAAAATGATATGTTTTGAGGAAAAAAATAAGAGTTTTGGAGCAGATAAGATTTACGAAATATGAAATAACACTCGAAGCAACAATGTTATGTTCAAGCGAACAATAAGAAATTATTTTTCTATTTTGAAAGAGGCAGAGAAAAGTTTGTGGGATAAAATAGAGGATCTCCATATTTCACTGCAAGATATCGGCAAGGTATTTTTCCCTTATTTTTCAGCCAAATTTTTAGCTACAACTCATCTTTAAGTTTCAATGACTTATATTTTTGTCTATGACTAAAAAAACAAGTGCATTAAGAAAATGTGTATGCAATGTATTTGATTCCAGTTGGCATTTACTTAGATATTTGAGACTTTGTAATTACAAATTTTAAAAAATATGGTCATAGTTGTGAATGTTCTATAAAGTAAATTGTGAAGAAGAACAAAGGGTTGGGATTTTTTTGAAAAATAAATACCTTGTGTAGATTTTTTGATATTAATATAATTTTCAATAAGCTTTGTTACATGCACAATTTTAAGAGATTCATGTGTGAATGGTTTCTTGTCATTTTTTCTATTGTACTTATTTTCTCCATAGTGAAGATTTTTATCATTAAATATTTATTATTTAAATAAATCTATATGAATTGGAATTACTAATGAATGCTCAAGTTTGTCTTATTAAAAATAATTATGTGTTTTTCAGCTTAGATATCATTTAAAGAAATCATACTCCTATGTTTTTGGTATTTATTTTCTACATTATTATACCATACATTGTTGATGATTTTTCTAAGAAACGATAATATATATATTCCATTTGTTAGAGCTATTCATATCACATGTGGATAGTAGCCATATTTTTTTGTCAAAGATTCCATGCACAACGGTCCCTTTTATTTCCTTTCCAAACCAAAATCATTTGGTACAAACTAAAATTTAGATAATGAACGTATTAGTAACGTGCTGCTAAAGTGAAATTAAGTGATAGAGTTAAGGATAAATCCATCTCCAGATTGAAGGGCCAAATTTCAATCCCAAAGACGTTTAAAGGTTTCCTTGGTGAGTTTCCTTCCAAAACCAAGGAAAACTTCTGATTGATAGAAAGAACTATGATTCAAGCCGAACCTCCTACCTTTGAAGAAGTAATGAAAGCACAAGTTTGTAAGGATGCATTAAGGGAATTTTGAGGTCTAAAATGGACCTCCTAAGGAAAATGTACAATCAAAATTCACTTTATAAGAACCAATCACATTTTAGGGGATGACATCTTCCTTAATGGTTGAGGTGACATTGATTGAGTTAAAGGTACTTAATTGTCACATTCTTAATGGTGGATCAAAACTCATGGTTAACGTTTGTAGTTATCTAAGTACTTTTAAATTCATAAAGTAAAGTACTCATAATAAATGTCATTTCACATTTTTTGAATAAAATATTATTATTGTCATTTCATATTTTTTGAAAGAACCAATGCATACCCCTACACAATCTTGATGTATTTATACACTTTTCAATAAATATTATATTTGTATATTTTCAAATACTTATTTTTAAATTATATATTCATCTCATATTATTTAATATTAAAATTTCAAATTAATTATAAGTTAATATCTATACATATATATTATACATATGAAATAAAAATAAATAAAAATGTAACCTTGTAATTTTAGGATAAATAAAATCTATAAATAATATCATTATTATATTAACAACCATACAAATATATTAAAATTAAAGAAAAAATACATTTTAGTTTTGTGGGATGAAAAAAGGTATATTAGTTTTGTATGTTGAAAAAATATATATTAGATTCAACATAGTTTGGGGCAAAAAAAATACTAGATTTCAATGTATATAAATATTAGATTATACTTATAAATATAAATTAAATTTATTTCAATGTTTTTTTTTTCTTTAATTCTAAATAAAACTCAATTCATTTCATTATGATTATACTAATATTATATATTAGTATATATAATATTATGAAAAATAATCTAAATGTTATAGAATATATATTATATTCCTTTTTATATTATATATTATTTCTTCTTATGTTATAAATCAATTCAATTCAATATGTTATATAAAATTCATACATAAAAAAATATTTCACATATATTATATTATGTTATTTTTATATAGTATATTAATTACATGTTATTATATAATTCAAATAATATAAATTTTAACTAATAGTATATTCTATAATTAAGAACTTATGACTTTATATCTATATTTTATTTTAAGTTATTTAAATACAAAAGAAAAATGCATTAGTTGTGCAATGATAAATTTTTCTTGAAAAGCTCATTCTTATTTATAGTCACATCAATACAATTTTTTTATTAATTTTATTTTGGTACAAAATTTGAATTTAATTTAACCATGGTTACATGGATTTTGGTGCAAAAAGTGAATTTCAAATTTACAAATATTATTTTATTGGTTTAGCTATTATTTATTATTTACTTAGGAGGCCACTTTAGACCTCAAAATTCCCCCAATGTTATGGCCTAAGAATATGAATCAATTATGAAGAATGAAGTATGGGATATTGTGCCGAGACCTAAAATGAAATCTATGGTGGCTTAAAAATGGTTATTCAACATCAAACATGGAGCTGATGGAAGTATTGAGAAATATAAGGCAATGTTCATGGATTGAGAACTCTCCCAGAAAGAGGGAGAAGGTTATGACGATATATTAGCACCTGTGGCTTGATATACAACCATTCATTCAATATTTTTTCTTGCTGCAAGTCAAAGATGTACCCATCATCAAATGGATGTAAATACATCATTCCTCCATGGAATGTTACAAGAAGAAGTGTATGTTGAGAAACCACAAGGATTTTAAGTATAGGATCAAAAGAGAGATGTTTGCAGGTTGAAGAAGGTATTGTATGGTTTGAATTAAGCCCCCATATCATGGTATTCCTACATATACAGTTATTTTGTGAAGTTGGGATTCACAAGAAGCAATGCCGATCACAAACTCTACTTCAAGGTAGTCCAAGGTAAGCTGTTTATCTTGTTTTTATATGTTGATTATCTATTCTTGACATGTAGTGAGCCCCTGATGGTTGAGTGTAAGAGGGATTTAGCCTTTTAATTCGAGATAAACGACCTTGGAATAATGCACTAATTTCTAGGCCTGGACATGTGAAAAAATCTCTATGATATATTCCTTTCACAAGGAAAATATATCGTGAATATGTTGGAGAGATTTGGAATGATAGAAATAAAGTTCCTACCCACACCGATGTAAATTAATTTCAAGATGATACATGGAAAAGTTATAGGAATTGAATTGAAGAATCCATCTGAGTATAAAAATCTGATTGGGGCTCTATTATTCCTAGTGAACACCCATCCAAACATATGCTATGTAGTGAACACGTCTATTCAATTCGTGACTGAGCCTATCCATGCAAATTAGGTTGATGCAAAACAAATTTTGAGATATTTCTGTGGGATGATCACCCTTGTTCTGAAATATTATGGAGAAGATGTTTGAATTCATGAATATATCGATGTTGACTAGGTAGGTAATTTTGTCGACAAGAAAAATATGTTTGGATATTTTTTTATCCTTGGATATGCCATGATACATTGGATGAACAGGAAGTAGAAGTCCATAGCATTGAGGACCTCATTGGAAGAATAGATTTCCACTAACATGTCTAGTTGCAAAGCAGTCTTGTTGAGGAAGCTCTTTGGAGATATATTTGAGTAGGTCCTAGACACTAAAGTGATATATTGTGAAAACAAGAGTGGGATTAAATTGGTAAAGAATCATGTATTTCATGAAAAGTCCAAGCACATAGAGATCTTATATCATTTCATTCAATACATGGTGGAGAGAGGGGCCATTAGACTCCATCACATACTGATGGATGAGAAGATTGCATATATTTTCACCAAGGCTTTTCTGAAAGGGAAGTTCTTGGTATATGTAGAAAAACTTAGACTGAAAAATGTGACCCCTTCTGATAAGGGGCATTACTGATCGAGAAGAATGAGTTTACTATTCCCCCTTGTTTGAGATCCTAGGATGAGGAATTGAGATCAAGGGTTCATGGGGTTGAGTGATTTGTAGACAATAGGGTATTACCCCTATATGATACCCATAGGGTCAAATATGTGTATACCCTATCTTGGTCGATGCAAAGTATACCTCAGTTGGAATCATACCCACAAGCTATGAATCTTGGGATTACCATTCCCCATATGGCCAATAGGTTGAGAGATTTCTTGGAGGTGTGTAACCCAATATGATTGTGATGTCAATGTTCTACCAAACGACTCTTAAGGGGCACTATTTGGAACATCGGGGTGAAATATTACGGATGAGATCTATATAGCATGGAATATGTTAGCTCCCCTATGTTGTGACTCCTATTGATCAACATATGTTGGAATATGTTTACTCCCCTATGAGATGGCATGGGGTGAGAGTGTCCCATAGGACCTTCCAAATTGTCTTGAGAGGGTAGTACTAATGCTCCCACATTATTCTTCTTCTTTATATTTGAGAATTTTTCAACATGTATGGTTGAGAAAATATGGGACATGATATGATGAAAAGATTCATATGATTATTAAATGATGTATTTGGAATTTCTCCCTAATTGGGAGGGAGTGTTAATTTAACAGCTTAGTGAAAAATTCTTGAACCACAATAATTTCCTCTTAACAGTGGTAGAACTGCCAACATTAAAAGTGGTCTCCCTAATATGTGGTCCCAACTATACCTCACACAATTTTGGATAGGAGTCCCATTCATAATACAACCTGAGTGTCTTTTAATTAAATATCTTCCTTCACTTTTGTTGTCAGCAAGAGAGAGAATCACATATGTGCCTTTAAAATGTAATCAAGTGTGCTTGGTGAATGTTTAGTTGTAGGTGCATCAAGATTCTTCTACTATAGAGGGGAGAGAAAGTGAGCCTCTAAAAGAGAGGTAATAGTACCACCCTATTAAAGACACACAGAAATAATAATGCTTCATCTAAAATTGAACAATCAAGTCCACAAAGACATGACAATTGTCATAAACATGACAACACGTTCTTAGTAAGTTAAGAACTAAAATAACCAAAATAGTTCAACTACCTTAGTACTGGTGAAAGAAATCATGAATAATAAACAATCACATAATAATGTTACAACCATTCATAATAAATATATCAAAAGTGTTGGCCACCAAGCTTCAAATATTAAGTAAAATTCCCAAGATGTAGGAATACAATGAATATCAATTGCTCCCATATTGGAGCATTAGAGCCACTACTTTCTCCCCAAAAGTAATAAATTATCTCTCTTATGCATTGTGGGAGAAGCCAAGGCTAAAGGTCCTTTACACGATAAATGAGGATCTATTTATAACTTGTGGAGTGATCTTTCATATCATCATGACTCTTGACTTTCTAACTTCTAGTTACCTTTGGACTTCTACAACCTTTGAAGTTCCAAATGACATTTAGAATTACATATGACTTTTGGTATTACATCTCCGTTGGACTTCCATGAATATTTAGTTCACACATGAATCTTTGACTTCAACTTATTTGTCTTTTAAAATGATTAAAATATTACATTTTGACTTACACATCATCATATGATGAAACTAGACATGTCACTATCTTGGATAACTGGGACTGACAATGGTTGAGGACATGGATTTTCTCAGTGGCTAGATGGATTCCATTGTGTCTATTCTTTGTTCATATTATGATCATAGTGCTTCTACCCTCCAAAAGATATTCAATCTTGTCTTTATGGTTCTTCGATCATCAATTTTGGGTATGTTCTTGGTTCTTTTCATGCTTCTTTCTTTTATCCTCTTTACCCAATATTCCTCATGTGTTATGGGCATGAGGTCCTTGGAATGTCTATTTTGAAATCACTCATTATGAGAAGTTATCAATTAAAAAATCTCCTACTCTACCATGTTTTATGTAATTTTCCACTTCCTACCCTTTTAGTTAACTTTAAATGGTCAACGAAGCTTCAGGGTGCAAGAGAACACTCTGAAATGCTGAAGTATTGGGGAGGAGGAGATTTGAGGATTTGGCATGTGCTCATGTACCCTAAGGAATAAAGCGATCAAGGTAGGGTGCATGTTTCAAGTTTGAAGGATGAAGGGGAAGGATTCAGGCTTCCCAAGTGCATCATTTTCTCAAGGGATAGAGGGAGGGTGCAAGGCGCACTCCTAAAGGCTGAAGGGTGAGGCTTCATGCCTTTGGGGTGAACTCATGTACTTTAGAGGCCTCAAGGAGGGCCCAAGGTTCACTCTTGAATGCTGAGGGTAGGGGCTTCGTTCCTTTAAGGTACGCTAGTGTGCTTAAGAAATTCAGGAGGGTGAATGGTGCATTGGGTAAAGATAAAGGGTGGAGATTCAGGTCTTTGGGGTGTGCTAGTGTGATCAAGGAGGGAGAACTTATTTAATTCGAAGGAGTGTGCTCAAAGATGGTTCACTTCTTCAAGTCGAAGGAGTGCTCTCAAGGATGACTTATTCTTTTGGAGGGCCCAATCCAGAACAAGGAAGAGACTTTGTGCTTTTGAAGTGCGTCCAAATCTAAAAGAGAGTGCAAGGAACACTTCCAAACACCAAAGGGTATCCCATCAAGGCTTAAGAGTGTTCTCATGCACTCTTGGCCTTAATGGGCTCTTTCTAGAACCAAAATTTATCTAAGTTTGGATGATTGGTTAGGGGGTGAGCAACATGAGTTTAAGACATAAAACCATGTGCGACACATACTAAATCATCATGAAAACTTAGAAAAACTTGATTAACAATGAATATACCTTAAAAACCCACTTTATGCATATTCACTAATTAAAACCAACAAAGTGTGTGTGACTATGACCTGGAAGTGTCGTTTTTCAAGAAAAAGGTGTTATTACCATGAAACAAATATAGAGATGTTCTGATTAATTTGAAGACACTAGAGAACACAAAAATAACACTTAATAAATATGCAACAACACAAAAAACCACTTGAAGACAAAGGAGACACTTTATATGACCATGAAGTAGGCTCAAAAATTAGAATGTAGTTCAATTTTGGAGGATGTTGTAACAACCAAAACACTTGGTGACATAGTAGACGAACTTCAGATTCTCTCCCCGGGAATTAGATTTCAATTAAGGGTCATATCTTGAGGAAGAATTGATTTCCCCAAGTTCCCAATTTCGACCCGGTTTCATACATAGCATATTTTCTTTCTCTACTTGGTTGAACTCTGATAAAGATACATTGTGTCAAAATCGACTTAATCTGGGAAAGGATAATGTGCGTGGTGAGTTTATAATTTTCAGAGTATATACTTTTCATCTCTAGTGTTTCTCCACTGCCAGCAAGCCTCGAAAGAGCCCCAACGGAGTCACTTCAAGAGCATAAACGTTGCTTCACTTCCAACAAGCACGAACAATACCCTAGTGAGGTATCTTGCTTCACCTCCCTATGGAGGAAGCCTTTCTTTTATTTCACTCTTTTTATTTATTTATTTAATATAGTTTTGCATCGACACTTATTATTTTTCAATAGGTGGAAAGGGATTCCAACTTCTTGGGATGAGAGGAGGTTTCCCCTTTAGAGAAGTATTTTAATACCTATGATTTAGGTTTTCTCTCTTTATATTTTCCTCTCATCCTTTATCTACTAGAGTGGACAAGTGTTAACACACAAGTAGACATAGGCCAAGTTGAGCAATTCCCATGCTAGTATAAGCATGAATCTGATAGGTTCCATCAAGATTCTCCAATTGGATGAATGATATTTTCCATTTGTAATTACCTCAACATATGACATTTTCCCAAAAAAAGAAGGAGAATAATCATAAATGCAAGCGTAGAAGTTGTCACACTTCTCTTTGATTACACTACAAAGTCCTTAAGCCACACACTTTACAAACATGTATTATTTATGTTCAATGACCAATAATAACACATGGCATGACATGAATTGACAACATACATAGAACTGACTCAGATGAAAGAAAAATAAAGCATAAAATGATATGCACATCGGGTGCAACTTGTAGCTGCTACTGGAACTAATACTTAACGTCTCTATCATTTATAGGAAGCGGGTCAATCCTCTTGTACAAGTATTTCAGCTTGAAGGCATTGTGGCTGAACCTCTCTTCAATTGTGAGTGATCCAATCCAAAATGGATGAAACATAGTGTGTTTACCTTTGTCTTCATGTGGTTTATCTCATTTTAGAACTAGGCATCCCACATCAAAGCTCTTTGCCCTTACGAATTTTCTATCAAACTAGTGTTTTACACGGATTTGATGTATGCCAAATTGATATTTCTCTTTGAGCCTCTCTTCCTTGAGTTTGAGTAAAGTGTCTATCCTGCTTTGAAATAGTAAGCAAGGTTTTTCTTGTGACTCTTGGTGGACCTGCAAGGTTTGGAGATATAGGTTTAGGGGAAAGATAAATGATTTACCGTACACTAGAAAGTATGAAAACATTTTCAGGGAAGGATTTGGAGTTACATGGTCGGTCGAAAGTGCATTAGTCAAAGAAGTATTCCAATTCTTATTTTTAGAGAAAATGGCCTTCTTAATTATTCAAATGGTGTTTTTATTTGTTGATTCAACCAAACCATTTACCCAAGGATAGTAATTAGCTGCATGTTTTAAAGAAATCCCATTTTCTAATACAAATTCATAAAATCTTAACAAAGAAAAGTATTTTTCATTATAAAATACAAGAGACTTAAGAATGCCAACCTTAGTTATGATATTATGTTGTAAAACTGAATGAATTCCTATTCATTTACTTGTTTCTGAGGAACCTCCTCTGACCACTAGGTGAATTAATTTTCCATTGTAAGGATACACTGGTGCTAATTTGAAGAGTGTGGAAAAATATCTCCAATAACATCAATGACCCATTGTTGGAATGGTTCTTCGAATGCTACTGGGAGCAGTGTGGTGATTGAACTTTGATCATGACTGACACATTTATGACAATATTGGAAATTTTGTACATAGGAATGTGTATATTTGAAAAGAGTGGGCCAATAGTAACCAACCCTCATAAATTTATGTGTTGTAGTGTCACCCGCATAGTGACCACATGTTGGACCATCATGTAAGTCATTTAGGTCCTTATATGTATCTTATGGCTTAAGTAACCTTAATATAACTCCATTGTGGTGCTTCCAAAAAATCACTCCATGGACTAATTGATATGATAGAGACTTTAAATGAATTTCCATTTTTATTTGTTGGATAAGTGTGAGGGAAAGGTGCCATGTCCTAAAAACTGTCGTAGATCTACGTACCAAGGCACTCTGGACATGGAATGAGGAATGTGATCAATGTTATACATTTCAATCTACTACTCCCATATTGAAAGATATTGTTCGAGAGCATCCTTAGCTTTGACTCTAAGTATACATAGGCCATGACCCTTTATGGTATGGACTGGTATGAATTCCAAGTCATACTCTTGGAGACAAGTCATCCCATTAGCTCTTTTCTCACCCAAACCTTGCTGCACAAGAAATTTTCTCATTTTTGGATGAGGTATGAATACCGTTGTATGTGATTTAAGTAAATAAGGCCTAAAATACTTCACTCCATTTCATACTTCATACGCTTGTTTGTTTATGGAAAAGTAGTTTAATTCTGGTCCTTGTAGACTACCACTCATAAAATAAATAGGTCATTCATTTCATTTCTTGTCCTTTTGAGTCAATACAACCGAAATTGATAAGTCTGAATAAAATGTATAGAGCAGGAAATATTTTCCATAGTATGGAATGAATAGTGTGGACACATCAACGATAACCTATTTGATTTGAGAGAAATGTTATTTCTCCCATTTATCCCATTTATATACTATGTCCTTATTGATCATCTTTGTATGGGTTTGACTATTTAATTGTAATCAAAGATGAGTTTTTCTGAGGAAATTTATTTTTCCCAAGAAAGACTAAAAGGATTTCTTTTTCATCGGGAACAAAATTTGTGTGATAGACCTAACCCTTGACTTAACCCTTTCAGGGTCAATCTTGATACCACTCTTCTCTATGATGTGCCCTATTACAATCCCTTCAGAAACACCAAATACACTCTTCTTGAGATTAAGATAAATCCCATACTTCCAACATTGCTCAAATATTTGATTGAGATGACATACATGATACGATATTTTATTTGAAGACATAGTGACATCATATAAATACAGAACAACACTTTGAACATAAGGCCATGAAAGATTATATCCATTACTCTTTGAAAATTTTCACCAACACTGATTAGTCCAAATGACATTCTCTTGAAAATGAATGTTCCCCATTTGGTTCAGAATTTATTCTTAAATATATCTGGCTTTTCTACTAGCACTTGATGATAGCCTGAAAATCCATCCAATAGGGAAAACATTTGAAACCCAGATATTATCTAGAGTATTTTCTCCATTGATGGAACATGATAGTTATCTTTTTTAGAACCAAAGTTAAGGTTCCAAAATCAACCCATAAGCATATTTCACCAGAATTATTTCTTACAGGGATCAAGGTTGAAACCCATGTAGAGTGTCTAACTTTAAATGATCCAAGCATCCAACAACTTTCTCAATTTCTTCTGAATGAGGGGTTCCAATTTTGGATGAACTTTCCATATTTTCTGTTGGAATGGTTTCACATTTTCTTTTATAGGAATCAAATAGTGGATGATATGAGTATCATGCGTCTTTAAATCATCATATGTCCATGCGAGCATGTCTTGATACTCCTTGAATAGGCAAATAAATGCTTGTCATTCTTGTTGGGAACAACATGTACCAAGGTTCACATAGGTAGAATCTTGTGGGGTTCCAAGGTTGAATTTTTCAGATGCAAGCTTCAATCTTTGTTTATTTAGGTTAGTAAGTCCTCTGAATTGGTTCTGCAAGTCATATATTATCTCTCGGGACACCACACCTTTTGGAATATTGTTTCCTTTAGGTGCCTAGGATGCTTCATTCAGAGCCTACTCGTGCTCATCCTCCTCTATGACAACATATTTGAACATGCCAACATTCACCATAAAGTGTAGTATCTATTGGTCATCATTGAAAATGTGAAAATTAGTGAAATTGCTAGGTATATATTGTTTATATAAAATTTCAATAAAAAAATATTTTTTTCAATGGTGACATCCTAGCAGAAACATTTTCTAATGCATATACCACCGCATTTCTAACTCTAGGAACAAAAAAAATATTGAAATCTTTAAAATTATTGATCGAAATCCATACCTCCTATTGGTAGTTATTAAGATGAGGTGAAAAAAAATGTATACTATCTTGTACCTGGCGAGTGACTACCCTTGAGTCACCAATTACCTTTAGGAGCTCTACCTTTAGGTCTATACCTTTCTTCAATCCAAGTACAACTGCTTCATATTATGTAGTATTATTAGTTCACTCAAACTCCATACATAATGAAAGTATATATTTCTTATTGTGCAGGTCTATAAGGACACAATCGACTCCATAAACTTCCTATTTCTTAGAACCATCAAAATAAAGAGTCTAAAAATTAAAATTTACTAAGCTACCTCTTGTATTATTATTCCTACTAGTACTACTACTACTATGTACATCTATATTACATAACTCATTTTCACCAGCTCAAGAAGGAAGGAGTTCCAACAATGTGTCTAGTGGAATGGGTGATGGATGTGCAAGGTAGCACCCAAGCCCTGTTTCTAAAAATTAGTTGTTGAAAATTAGATCTGTGAAAGAAATAGGTTCATTTATCCCTTCGAAAGGTGTAATCATGTGTTTCAGGTAAGGTTTTGATTCCCCCCAAATTTGGTTATTATTTACCCTATAAATAAGTGATAAATGTGACCAATCGATAGCAAAATACCCCTGTAGTTTTCTTGAATAGTCTTTTATTATAAATATACTGTAATATTCTAGGATTTCCACAATCACTATGTTTATACATTGATGAACACATTGATCAGATGATAAGGGAATAAGAACATTTATGAGTTCACCAATAGCTTAGATAAAGGACCCGTTCAACTCAATAATTTTTGCATCAGTATTATGCCATTTGGAATCAATTTTCTTGGAAAAAAATAGTGGCATTACATTTACAGATGCATGTGAATCAACTAAACAATTGTGAAAATTATAATTGAAAAATTCAAAAGTCAATAGAGATGAAGGGCAAAGAGTATTAGCTCCTAATGTTAAAACATTAAAAACTAGTTCGAGGGGACCATAATACTTACCAGAGACCTTATGGGAAGAAGAAGAAGGATTATCACCTGATAAGGAGTAGGAAATCCCTTGGACAAGAAGTTCCCACTAGCTTGCTATTCTTGTAAGATCAATGATTAAAATATTCGCGTGAGTTTTCTTCACATCTTCCACTATATTATAGTCCAGTGTAATAGGAATTTTCATAGTGTCTGGAGGAGTAAATTTGTATGATACTTCTATATTGGTAGTCCTAATTTTTCTCTTAGAAGTTTTATTTGTTGTGGTAGCATCTCGAGACTTGTTCTGAGCTTGAATTGCGCACGATGTGATATTTCTTAACAATTTTTTCTTCAACTTTTACCTAGTCAACTCTTATTCAGGAACAAGCCCTTGAATTCTTAACTTATATCAATTTGTTTTCTTATGAGTCAGGGGCTCATTTAGTGGTGGTTATTTATTGTTTTTCTTATCGACAGTGAACACAAAATTGAAAGTACTTACTACGTGTCTGACTCTCACAATATCTTTAGCCACCTTGTATTCTTCCTTTTCTTCCATTTTATTAGTCTGTTCATATGAAAATACTAAGTCAATAATGTGGGCAACCAGATTATTCATGCTGTGATTCCACTATGGAATTGTCTTTTTTGAGTGATATTCTTGATGAAAAGAAAAATATTGGTCCATTCTTTCGACATTTAACATGACGTTTGATCTCTCTAAAAACGTAGCCTGTTGATTACTACTATTTTTGTTGTTGTTGGTCCTTCTCAGGAAGTTCAATTTTGGAGGCTTGATGATGACCACGGTCTTGCTTATCCTTTGGTTTAATTCTACCAACTCATTGGAGAAAGTATTGATATTCTAGGTAAAGCTTTCCACATCAGTAACTTATTTATCCTTGGCCTTGCTCAAAGAGGTCTGGGAATTTTTTCTTATTTCCTTGGAGTCTTTGGATGGTTCATCATCTATAAAGACTCTAATTTCATACAAGTCCTTTTCAACAACAATCGCTTCTTCAAAATTTTATGCTAAATTTTATTTCGTAGTTCTCTTTACAAACTACGCAATGTTCGTCAGCAAGGCAAATGTGTACTAATAAATTGTGATGGAGTCATGAGGTTTTGTATATGTGGGAAATTTGTTCAATATCCAATGAAACCTCTAATTAAAATATGTAATATCTTATTTCTACTCCATCTCGAGATTCCCTAACTCCTTTAGCAACATGGTTTTGGTTTTTTCATCAAAAAAAATTTCAAGAAACAACTTTTTAAACCCCTTGCAATTTTGAATTGAAATTGTGGGAAGACTATGGTACCAAAAAATTGCTCTAACGTCTAGGGTAAAAGGAAAGAGTCTACATGCAACATCATCATAACACACCTCAAGCATTTGTAGGTGTAGATATAAGTTATCCAAATGGTCTATCACTTTGGTTGCCTTTCAGGGTCATATTTCGTTAATAACTTTTCCAAGTGTCATGGCATCTTACATAAAATACCCGAAAAGGAGAATGGGCCCTAAGTCATTCAATCCAGAACTTGGTCTACCATGTTCTCATTTCCATGCTCCTCTTCTTCAAAATCTTAGGAATCTTCTTCGTGACCACCTAACCCGTGAAAAGTGTCGTCTCAGAGCACAACATTGTCCCTGTCCCCTAATTATAAGATGGAGATTTCTCTATTTTTTTTTGCAAATCCTGATAAGTCTTCAAGGGTAGCGAAACAAAATCTTCAACTATAGAAACCACTATCCCGAAATGAGTTATTTCTTTCCTATTCATAAAATATAGAATATTATGTGCTCCCGGAATTAATCCAATAGCCTTCACAAAGCGGTGAGGTATAGGTCAAATTTACCAGATGTGCTCATAAGAAATTTCACAACTTTGATCTAGAATGGGCTAATAAGATCTACCTATTTTAGGGACTTGATTCTGATAGGTGTTTGGAATGTCTCTTCCTTGACCGAAAGAAGTATGGTGTGGGTGGGTGGAGTTATTAGCCTTAAAAATCTAGCTACCCTCCTTCTAGCACTATAAATGTTGACAATGTTGGACCTGCCAACATTCAAAGGGGTCTCCCCGATATGTGGTCCTAGCTAGACCTCACACCATTTTGGATAGTAGCCCCATCCGAAATACAACCTCACTGTCATTTACTTAAATATTTTCCTTGGCTTTAGCTGTCAACAAGAGAGAGAATCACATATGTACCTTTGAAAAGCAAACCAGTGTGCTTGGTGAATTTTGAGTTGTAGGTGGATCAAGGTTCTTCTAGTGTAGAGGGAAGAGAAATTAAGCCTCTAAGGGAGAGGTAATAGTACCACCCTAATAAATACACACATGAACAATAATGCTTCTTCTAACATTTAGCACAATATTCCACAAAGACGTGATGATCGTCGTAAAAATCACAACGTTCTCAATAAGATGAGCATTAAAATAATTGAAATAGTTCAACTACCTTAGTATTGGTGAAATCAAACATGAATCATAAAAATTCACATAATATTGTTACAAACATTCATAATCCATCTATGAAAATTGGTGGCTATCAGGCTTTAAATATTAAGTAAAAGTCCCAAGATGCATGAATACAATGAACATCACTTTCTCCAATAATGGAGCATTGGAGCCACTACTTGCTCCCAAAAAGTACTAACTTATCTCTCTTATGACTTATGGGAGAAGCCAAGGCTAAAAGTCATTTACATGAGAAACGAGGATCTATTTATAACTTGAGGAGTGACCTTTCGTATCCTCATGACTCTTAGCTTTATAAATTCTAGTGACCTTTGGAATTATACAACCTTTGAAGTTCCAAATGAATTTTGGAATTACATATGAATTTTGGTATTACAAGTCCTTTGGCTTTCCATGACTCTTGAGTTCACACATGACTCTTGGACATCAACTTATTGGTCTGTTACAATGACTAAAATATTACATCTTCAATTCCACATCATCAAATGATGAAACTAGACACGTCAATATATTGGATGACTAGGACTGGTAGTGACTGATGACATGGATTTGCTCAGTGGTCACATGGTTGCCACTGTGTCTTTTGTTTTTTTCATATTTTAATCATATCACTTACACCCTCCAAATGGTCTTCAATCTTGGAGTATTTAGGGGGATTCAATCATCAAGTTTCAAGTGTATTATTGGTTCTTTTCATGCTTCCTTTGTTTATCCTCTTTGCCTGATATTTCTCATGTGTGCTTGCCATGAGGTCCTTAGAATACCTTTTTCTATAATCACTCAAGATGAGTACCTATCAGTTTCAAAATCTCCTACTTTACCATGATTTATGCATATTTTCTTGTTCGTTCCTTTTTGGTGCACTGTAAATTGTTAATAGAGTTTTAGGGTGTAAGGGTGCACTCTAAAAGGCTGAAGGACTAGGGAGGAGGAGCTTCGAGGCTTAGACATGCAATAAAGTTCCCTAAGGAAGAAAGTTATCAAGGCAGGGCACATGCTGCAAGTTTTAAGGACAAAGTGGAAGGCTTCAAGCTTCCCAAGTGTGTTATGTGCTCAACAGAGAGAGGGAGAGCACAAGGCACACTCTTGAAGGCTGAAGGTTGAGGCTTCATGTCGTCAAGGTGCGCTCATGTGCCTTAGAGGCCTCAGGGAGGGTGCAGGATGCACTATTGAAGGCTGAAGGCTGGGGCATCATGCCTTCAGGGTGCACGACTACACTCAAGTAGTTTAGGAGTGCACATGGTGCATTGGGGAAGGTTGAAGGTTGGAGCTTCGAGTCTTCAGGGCATGCTAGTATGCTCAAGGAGGGAACACTTCTTCGAGTTGAAGGAGTGTACTCAAGAAAGACTTAGTCATTTTGGAGGGCGCAATTCAGAACAAGGAAGGGGCTTCATGATTCTGGAGTGGACCTATCTCTCAAAGAAGGTGTAGGGCACACTTGTGAATAGTGAATGGTCTCCCATCAAGGCTTTAGAGTGCACTCATGTGCTCTTGGCCTTAATGGGGTTGTTTTAGAACCAAATTTTTTTGAAGTATAGATGATTGGTCAAGGGTTGAGATGGATGAATTTAAGACATAAAACCATGTGAGAAATGTACCAACTCATCAATAAAAACTTAGAAAAACATGATAAAAAATGAATATAAATTAAAATACCACTTTATTCACATTCCCCAAGTATAAATGGTGAAGTTTGTGCAACCAAAAGGTGTCGTTTTTCAACAACAAAGGCTATATGAACTTGAAACACACACACACACACACACACACACACATATATATATTCTAATTAATGTAACGAAACTTGAGAACACTCAAGAACACTTAAGACATATGAAACAACACAAAAAAACACTTAAAAACCAAGGCGACACGTGATATGACCATGCAATAGGCTCCAAAATTACAATGTCGTAAAACTTTAGAGGGTGTTGCTGCAACGACATCATGTCCCAATGATTTATGAAATTATTCATAATCAATTCCCTTATAGAGAAATGGAATAACTAAACAAGATATAAAAATTAAATAATTCTCCCTTTTAGATGTTGTACATAACATGGAACCTCTACATCATGGATGGTATTATGGCCTTCCTACCATTAATATTTTAATATCACGATCTAAGGTATATTCAACCAAATATAAATAATTAACTCAAATATGTAAAGCTGTACTTTTCTACTTATATAAACATAACATTATACTCTATAATCAACATAGAGCTTTGGGGAAGATAGTCAAACATGATCTAACTAGGCCTTCACTGACCCCGTTTTCAATATGCACATGATATTCAATGCTTATTATTTAGGCTTCCTTCCTTGATGAACTACACATACAGAAAACAAAAAAGGAAACTCCTAAGGTTTTATTAGCAATGAAAATGTGAATTTGGGTTACACTTTTTGCCCTTTTTTGAGAAAAAACATTCATTTTTTTCAGTTCTTCAACTTTCTGCAAACTATAACAATTTTTCTATTTAGAATTTCATTTTGTGATAAAAATAAAAGTTGTCAGAAATTTTGTTAGATTTCTATTACTTATTTTTTGGAATTTGTTTATGCACATTTGATATGTCAACTTAGCGTTTCTTTGTGTGTGCGTTTTTTTAACAATCAAATGATTCATAAGAAGTCATGTTAATACGCAATGTTGTATTATTTGAGAATTTGTGTTTTTGAGAAAACAAAATGTGTTACAACAATCTAGACAGAGTCTAATTTGGTTTTGTCATATTTACAAAGCCAATGGATGCATATCTTAATTACTAGAATTTTTTGAACTGGTCCAATATGAAAAAACTGCATATTTTGAGTATGTTTCGCGATGCAAGAAATTTATTAACATATAAGTTATAAAATAAAAATCTAAAAGCTACCCATTAGAGACGACGAACCAATGTAATGCCCCATAATTTTTTCAATTTTTTTTAGAATGTATTTTGGGAGATACAAAATTTTGATTTTAGTGAATCACAATGACCCTTAGAAATTGTTTGCACCCGTTTTATTAGAAAATTAATTAAAATTAGTAAATATTTATGAAATTCCACAAAAGTTATATTTCCTGAAAGAAGATTCAATTCTAAAAATGCTTGTATTGGTTCCGATAGTTAATTCAAAATGTTTCATGGATTTTAATCAGTCCAAATTTGCAGAAATGTATTTAGATCCTGGATTTGCGTAACTGGTGACGCGTTAGATCGACCAAACTATTTTTTGTGCAAACGGGCCGTTAAGTATCACGCCTTAATAGTTAGGCCGAACTGTTTTTCAAAGTTTGGCTAAAATTCTGCCTACTTTTCCATCAGCTGGAAAATTTCACGGAGCCCCTCCAAAAAAAAATTTCGCGGCAATATAAATTTCCATGAAATCACTCATAATTTTTGCACATTTCGCAAATTTGGTCTGATTATACAAAGGTCTTGGTTTGGGTTTAAAGACTTTTCTTGGAGATTTAGGTTTAGGGACATTCCTTGGAGGCAGTCTGAGTTTGTAAATAATTGTTTTGGGTTTAAAGAATTTTCTTGGAAGACATTTCTTGGAGGCGGTCTGATTTTGCAAAGAATTGTTTTGGGTTTAAGGAATTTTCTTGGACGTACATTCAAAGGACATTTCTTGAAGGTATGTGATACATTTTTTTGGATGTTTCTTGTTCTTCATTTTTTTTGAAAGTATAGATTTGGGCTTAATTTCGAATTCTTGGAGGCGGTCTGATTTTGCAAAGAATTGTTTTGGGTTGAAAGACTTTTCTTGGAGGTCATTTCTTGGAGGTGGTCTGATTTTGCAAAGAATTGTTTTGGGTTTAAGGAATTTTCTTGGACATACATTCAAAGGACATTTCTTGGAGGTATGTAATGCATTTTTTTGGATATTTTTTGTGCTTCATTTTTTTTGAAAGTATGGATTGGGGCTTAATTTCGAAAATACATTTTCTGGAAGTATTTTTGGAAGTATTTTTTAAAGTGACATTTTTTTTTAAGTTGGAGGCATTTTTTGAAGTGAAATTTTTTTAGAGTACTTGTTTTGAGTTGAAGTAAATCTTTTGAGCTTCATTTCACTTTTATAAGACATTTTTTTCTCAGATTTTTTAAAGTAAGTGTTTTGGATTGGAGTATGTATTTTTTGCAAAAATTTTAAAATGAGTTTTTTTTTTTAAATTAAATATTTTGTGATGCTTTTTCTAATTGAGTTATTGTCTAAATTTTTGAAGGAAATTCTTTGAACTTCATACTCTATTATCATCATAAATCGAAGGAATTGTGCGAGAAAATGTGATCAAAAAAGAGATCTTGAGGAACGTAGAGAAGAGACGAGAAAATCTCGCAAAAGAAAGGTAGATGCACTCTCAAATATTGAAGGGGGAAATCAATTTCAACTAGAAATTGAAGTAGCTATGTAAATGTAAATACTATGATCTATTGATATATTTAAAATTTTCCTTGTGTAAAATGTGAAGCTTAATTTTTATTTGATGAACTAATTTGAAAAATATTTTGCAATGTAAACAAAGAGAGATATTCCTCAAAACAATGATGATGAGATACAAATTTTTGAAAGAGAAAGTGAAAGAGATATTGAACCAATGATTGAAGATGGTGAAAATATTGAAATAAATTCAAGTTAAGAAATTGAATCACAAGGTATGTATATGTATATATATATATATTGAACACATGCATGTATTATTGAAATTGTGCATATATTTATTAATTTAGTTATTTATTAAATATGTAAACTTATTATGTACTATTTATTTGAATATGTACAGATGAAATCAATGTCGATGATGAGATGTTAGAAAATATTGACACTCACACATAGGGAGATAAAAAACCTAACCATTATATACGATATCATGTTAACTACATTTTTGAAACGTATTTCATAAAGTAGCAGGTGATAGTTCAAGATCAAATTTTGAAAGGTCTCCTATAATTAAGGAAATTAAAAGAAGCTATGACACTACTGGGTATTTAAAAATCAACCAAAGATAAAAAAAAATGAAGGAAAATGTGATGCAAAATATAAGTAGTGCTATAAATTCAATTAGGAGATCTAGACAGAAAAATGTTTCAATTGTACGTAGAGGAATACATATGGAATTGGTTTCATCAAGTACTAAAGAGAATCTTTTAGTAACATCTATGGCACGAGCATTAGGAGCCTCGCGAAATTTTTTTCACAAACATCGGAAATTTTGGTTGCAAATAGATGTAAATGATGAACTTGCTTGTTGGAGAGCTATTTGTAGGAAACCATACAAATACAAACTTGGATAAAATGTTAAAAAAATAATATATGAATATTGGAAGAAAAATTCGCGTTCTTAGCCAACTGCAAAGCATGTGATCTGAAGAAGAATAGCACGAAATCAGTACGAAGAACATGAAAAATATTTCTTTCAAACCACTTAGATAGAGTTATTAAACAAGTTCGAAGAAGAGAATCATGAAATTCATGTTTCAATCAGTGATTTTGTTCAAAAAAAACCCATGGTATGTAAAACCTATCACCGTACGTGACAGTTGTTGTTGTCGTTATCATGTAGAATTTGAGTTATATTATGGCACATTCCTTGATTTTTGTAGAAAGTTATGGAACGATTCACCTCATCCTTCCACTATCCATGATTTGATATCTCAAATTCTATGTGAAAGAGAAAGCGATGAACTATTTTACAAAAAGAAATGTGTTGGTGGTAAAAAATGCGATGATTGTGGAAAATTGACTAAATTTCAAAACAAATATCGTACTGATATAAATGATCAATCATTTTCTAACATGAAAGTAAAATGGAAGAGATATGAATATATCCATACATCGATTCAATGTGAAAATAGTGTTAAAAGAATTGAATTACGAGAAGAAAAAATTTTTGTGATAGACTTTTTAAGAAAGTTTGAGGCAGAAATTTACAAATACACCAAGCATTTCCATAGAGCTCAATGGCAATACTTTGAATTCAAAAAATCTTGTGAATATTTTCCACCGGGGACCATTTTGTCAATGATTGATTTTGCAGAAAACTACACATTTGTTCCACAAAAAGAAATTCAGAGTGAACACTATCATTTTGACCAAGTCTCCATGCTTGTCCATATTCTATATAAACATTCTGAACAAAATGTAGATCATATAGAAAGCATGAGTGAAAATCGACATATCATTAAAGAATATCACTTTCATATCAGTGACGATCGTACACGTGATACATATTTTGTACAACATTGTTTTGGAAAAATTTATGATTCCTTTAAAAATAGTGTAATAACATTCAATGAACATTGGATATGCAGGTCAATTCAAATCTGCACAATCATTATTTTGGTTGTGTTTTCTTCATAAGAAAACCTGCATTAAACATTGTTGGAATTTCTTTTAGACTGGCCATGGAAAAGGAGAACATGACAGTGCAGGGGCATTCATAAAATGAACACTTAGAAGATATCAAATGAACCCCTCTACAAGCCGACTTGTGGATGCGAAAGAAGTTGTTCCATGGTGCATCACTACTCTAAGCCATGAGACTAACCCATAAAGGGAAGTGCAAAGGTGCATTCAATTTAATTTTTATTGGAAATATAATTTTATCATGCAATGATTATCTTTGATTGTATTTTGATATCATATTTACATTATTCTTTCAATTTTCCATATAAAGGTTTTTCTAGCATATTGGGATTGAATACTTAGATAGATCAATTGGAAATGACGTTGAAACAATAAAAGGGACTCGAAAATTGCATTCAATTAAAACAAAGTCGTCCAGAAATGTGTTTGCATTGGATAAAAGAAAATATTCGTGTTTCTTTCATGTTTGCATAGACAACACAAAATCTAATGACGTTTGTGAAAACAAAATGTATGTAAATGATTGGAAACATACAAAGCTAAATACAAAGGGAAAAATGTCTGTTGCAATGTTTGAAGAAATGCAATCAGAGGAAGCTATAATATCATTCGATGGTGATCAAGTTTCTGATCTTGTTAGAGAAGGTAACATTTGAATTGATTTCTAATGATTTAAAGATCTAGAAATAAATTTAAATATGTATAATTTTGTTAAGTTTGTTTTATTGTGCAGGAGATGTTTTTGTTGTAATTGCACCTATTGACAATGATGAAATCGTGAAGTATTATTTGATGCATTACACTGAATGAAAAATGAAATTATTAGAAAACTATAATGATCACGGATTTCAATATGAAAGAGGATCTATTATACTGAAAGGTTATTTTTTCAAACAAACTAATAAAATTCGAGATTTTGTTTACTTTGAAGACTATGAAATTGATTTCATAAGTTGTCAATATAGTCACTTAGTGTGTGTAGCACGCATAAAGTCGATAGAGGTTCATTCAAAGAAAAAAACAAAAATTAAGAAATGGAAAATGTCAAAATCCGATCATGAACGAATTATTGAAGATGGCTTTCCATTGGAATTTTTTTTATTGAACTACCCAAAAATTTATTGTCTTTGTATTAAATATGTTTTAGAACTTCCAGTACTCAACTAAAAATTGAGCTGCTTATGTTATTTGTGCAAGTGTTTTCACATGTACAAATTGTTTTGGTACATGCACGTGCTCTAGTATCAACTGAAAGTAGCTTTTCTATACATGTGCATTGATGAAAAATGTTACATGTATTGGATATATATATATATATATATATATATATATATATATATATATATATATATATATATATATATCTATATCTATATCTATATCTATATCTATATCTATATCTATATATATATATATATATATATATATATGTGTGTGTGTGTTCTAGAATGCAATTAACTGGAACTAGTTTTTCTATGTGCATTGATCAAAAATGTTGCACATATTGGATATATACATGAAATGAATGTACCCAATTTTTCTTGTGAGATTTTCTGGTAAAAAGTATCTGTGCAATGTAAATAAATCATCCATAGTATATTTTTATACGAAGATTCCTTTCAGACAAGAGACTCAGAGCACTTCTCCGAATTTTGTTGGGATTTGGCCCACATCTCTATTCCTGATTGAAAATCTAGTACAAAGTTTGTTTGTCCAATGGTTGGATATGTTCTATGTGCATTGATGAAAAATGTTACATGGCTGATATATATGTTATAGAATGCCATTAATTGTTCAAGTAGTTTTACTATAAAAGTACTGATGAAAAATGATGTAGTACAAAGTTTGTTTGTCCAATGGTTGGATATGTTCTATGTTCTAGAATGCAATTAACTAAATGTCATCAATTTACCAAATTATAAATCAACAAGGCTACCTGTTTGAGTACATTAATGACATTGACCCAAATTCAACAAACATATACGTACTTCTTATATTTCCAATCAAAATTAAAGGGATAATTTACATATATCTACTTCTTTAAACTCTTTTTTCAATTAGAGCTCAATTGATACATGGTTAGTTGCATTGAAAAGCTATGTTCTTCCTATTGGAAAATTTTTCACTCAAACAAGAGTATGTAGAGATCAAAAGCAATCTTAAGATGCCAAATGTACTTCAACCATCCAAAACTTGAGTTTTAAAAACTTTTTTATTAAATCAAAA
The DNA here is from genome assembly GCA_034641835.2 of Pinus albicaulis. Classification (NCBI taxonomy): domain Eukaryota; kingdom Viridiplantae; phylum Streptophyta; class Pinopsida; order Pinales; family Pinaceae; genus Pinus; species Pinus albicaulis. The sequence goes on from CM076581.1 coordinate 1,496,785,841, forward strand.
CAATACTTCACATGGGAGTCTTCCATCTAGGCCAAATGTAGATTGAAACCATCCAAAACTTAGATCAAAACATTTAACATTATATCAAAACATTTAACATTTAACATTAAATCAAAATTAAAGGGATAATGTACAACTTCTTTACTCTTTTTGATTAAATCAAAAAAATACTTCACATGGGAGTCTTCCATAGGCCATAAGTAGATTGAAACCATCCAAAACTTAGATCAAAACATTTAACATTCAAAATTAAAGATATTTACATATAACTACTTCTTTACTGTTTTTTATTAAATCAAAACAATCAGAGGGGGTCTGAATAAAAAAAACACAAAAGGGGTTGCCCATGACCGGGAAACCAGCCCAGAAGATGCTGCCCAATATCGAGAAACCAACAGACATAGAGTGTTCGGAAGCACAGTGATTGCAAAACATGACAAAAGTTCAAAAAAGCTAAAGAGGACCTGACATCAGGCTAGCTATCAATTTGTGTAGGAGGATTCTCCTCCACAATTGGCCAACTGTAGTCCTCTGGATCATCAGCTACTCCCTTGGAGTGCTGGAAGGAGCTCTCCGAAGCGGAAGAGGAGCCAGAGTCGTCTTTGAGCTTTTTCTCCACACAGGTCGAGCTGAAGTTGCTTGCGCCATCGCTGCTGGAGCTCGTCAAGCCGGATTTGATTAGAAGAGCTGCCGACTTCCTGGTGTCTTGGGGCTAATGGGTTGGGATGGTGGACTTTCTCCACTGATTCCTAGAACCAGAGGCTCCTTCATCTTGGGGCTTCTCTTGAAAAAAGACAGAAATGGTCACCGTAATTTGAGGTCTGACCATAGCGTTGGTGAAGTGGGATTGTGCAACACTACTTACCGGAGGAGGGTGCCCGCCTGTGTCATGGATTGAAAGAGGCGGGCGAGAGACAGCGCTCCTTCCCCCTCCACCCCTACCCCCACCTCCCCTTCTGCAACGCATCCGATGTCTATGCATGGGGTCTTCCATAGGCCAAATATAGATTGAAACCATCAAAAACTTAGATCAAAACATTTAACATTATATCAAAACATTTAAAACATTTAACATTAAATCAAAATTAAAGGGATTTACATTTAAAACATTTAACATTAAATCAAAATTAAAGGGATTTACATTAAATGTAGATTAAAATGGTATCCAAAACTTAGTTTTAAAAACTTTTTGATTATATCACAACATTACTTGACATGCCATCCAATTATAGTTCAACTATCCAATAAAAACATTTAATATTATATCACATGTGCCAAATGTAGATTGAAACCATCCAAAACTTAAGTTTTAAAAACTTTTTGATTATATATCATGCAACATTAATTCACATGCCATGCCAATTATAGTTCAACTATCCAATAAAAACATTTAACATTATATCACATGTGCCAAATGTAGATTGAAACCATCCAAAACTTAAGTTTTAAAAACTTTTTGATTATATATCGTGCAACATTACTTCACAGGCCATGCCAATTATAGTTCAACTATCCAATAAAAACATTTAACATTATATCACATGCCAAATGTAGATTGAAACCATCCAAAATTATAGATCACAACATTACTTCACATTCACGTATTACTTCACATGCCATGCCAATTGTAGTTCTTGACTATCCAATAAAAACATTAAATATCACATGCCAAATGTAGATTGAAACCATCCAAAACTTAACTTTTAATTTAACAAAAAATTATAGATCACAACATTACTTCACATGCCAATTGTAATTCAAGCATCCAAAACTTAAATTTAAAAAACAAAAAAAATTATAACACATCATTACATAACATGTCATAGGTAGTTCATAAGCAAAAAAAAACTTAAATTTTAAAAACAAAACAAATTATAACCCATCATTACATAACATGCCAAATGTAGTTCAGAAGCAAAATATTAATTTATATATGACAACATTACTAGTAGTTCAATTATCCAAAACTTAAAAGTTTTAAAAACCAAACAAATTATATAACAACATTACTTCACATTCACATGCCAAAAGTACTAAAACCATCCATAACTTAACTTTTTAGAACAAAACAAATTATATTAACACTGTAATAAAATATGTCCAAAAATTGTAGATCTCACAAGTATCAAACTGTATCAAGTTATATATATATATATATATATATATGACAGTGCATCTAGATAATATATAAAAAAGTAAATTTAAGACTATCTAAATCTTGAAATCAAATCTACAAATCATGTCCATAAAATAGAGATGGATGTAGCGTCTTTCCTATCAGGGTCTCAATCCGCGCACTATCATGCGAAGCATGGGAAACCTGTACACAATGCACATGTACTTGAACATTAAAATTTGATGTTTTAAAAACGAGTGAGAATATATATAGAACTTCATGTAAAAAACAAAATATAACAAAAAAATCATGCAATACCTCGTGAGGTTGACTCTCCATTTGATAACCTGTAATAAGTTCCGCCCCCATGGGAACATCTGCAATCGTAAACTGTACAATATACATATACAATTATATATATATTATATATATTTCAAATGAAATTGCACGTGCACATATATAAACTTATTTTCAATAATATTAAAAAAAAAGTTAGACAACTTGTTCAAATGGTTGAAATGGTGTGGATGTTCCTATCTCCTTCACTAGAGTCTCTGGATTAAAGAAATATTCTATAGGAACCTAAAATTAAAAAGTTTAAAAGTTTAAAATAACTCAAGATCAAGATCTCAATTTATTAAATAAACAACAATTTATAAATTATAACTAAATTAAAAAAACATATATATATATATATATATATATAGATATATAAGCGAAAAATTGAATACTTCTGCAGGTGAATTTGGGACATCTCCTAAGAGAGGCTTCAAGTGAAAATCTCCAAGAACCTAAAATTCAAAAAATTTAAAATAACTCAAGATATATATATATATATATATATATATATATATATATATATATATATATATATATATCTCAATTTTTAATGGAACTTTTTGAGGTGGAATATATATATATATATATATATATATATATATATATATATATATATATATATATATATATATATATATATATATATATATATATATATATATAAAACTAACTTAAACATAAATTTTAAAAGTGAAAAATTGTCCATATTTGTTGTGGATGTGGCACGTTTCCTAAGGAAGTAGAAGGTACATCTCCCAAGGAAGAAGAAGCTACCACCATCCCAAAAACATCGGACGGAATCAGAATCTTTTAAAACATTTTATCATTATATATACATACATGTACATGTGTGCACAATTATTTATTTTAAAAACATCACTTAAAAAACACTAACATTTGCTAACATATCTTGATGTTGAGACCCATCTGCATTGCTTGAACCAGAGGTCCTGAATGTGATATTAACATTTTCGTCACTCGTTATGCGTGACAACTGCAAATGGTGTTTTAACATATATTGATACATTTTTGTTAGATTAATGTACATACAAATAAATGTACACATGTACATACACATGTATTTATTACAATTTGTACACATGTATACATGTTAAAATAATTGAACCCTAAGGTCATTAACACATACCGTTTCCGTGCCCTCTTTCTCATGAAGAATTAGGTTTTGAAAATCATTGCAACAATTCTTTGCATATATTCAGAGATTTTCAACATTCATGTTTTCAATCTCTTCATCTGTAAAATACACAAAATTGGCACGTGCATTTTCACGTGCTCTTTATCGATTTAGACAAACATCGACTCCACTCAATCCGCTGTAAACATTGTCGATCATGACATCCCTTGCTTCTCGACTTATTTGATAAGTCACATCCATTTCTGACCATAGAGTTTCGACCCGAAAATGTCGACTCACCAATGGCGGCTCAGTATGAGGCAACTCCACATCTCGCCTAGTGCCCTTATGGTCATACAATCGACCTTTCTCCGGACCAAAAAACTCTGATGGAAGGTCATTATAGTTGGGTTTCATATTCAAAAAAAATTATGCGTAAAACAATTGCGCAAAATAAATAGGAACTTCGTCGTTCCATGGGAGCCTTCCATAGGCCACAAGGTGCCTATCATACAAATAGTGAGCTATATTTGGGTGCTTGAAATATTGCACCTTCAACATTTTTTTTTGACCATTCCTTGAAATTAAACATTGAATTCGCCATATCTTTTGTAACTCTTTGTTTTACATCCTCCCATTTATCGGGACCCATTACTGTTTCCTTTCTCTTTCTCATCACTTCTACAAATGTATTAGTCGTTGGCCCAAGATTTTTGTACACATTTACAATTTCGTCCAATGAATGTGTAACTATTTCAAGGCTTTGTCGACTCTCAGTAGGTAGAGCCAAAGCCACGATATCTCTCCGCAATTTTGCATGAAGTCATTGACACCTTTGCAAGGTGCATTGTGCCATGTTTCTTTCCCATGGTATATAAGAAATGTCAGCCGGATAAGTTGTGGTGGGTAGACAACCTTCTTCTTGAATGTAGCGTTCTGCCCTGCATCTATTTTGACCAATATTTGGAACATTTTCAACCTATGCATCAATATATATAAAGTTTTGTATATTAGAAAAAACACATGTAAACAAATTTGTACAAATTCAATGAAAAAAATATTGAAATTGATGGCAACCTCGACATGGTTGGTTAGCATCAGCTCCACCCTGAAACTTTTGAGACCCAGAACGACCCTGCTAAGAACCAGACCCAGAACGACCCTGCTGAGAACCAGCACCACCAGCCGTTGATTGGCCTCCAAGAGAATAAATATCACCCCCTTCACGCAACCTGCTACCACTCATTGATGGCCCTCTAAGGGGATTTGAACCACCACCAACCTCTCGAGAGGATTGAGAAGCTTCATAAACAAATATGAATTTAAAATCAATTGAAAAATACATGCATACATATAAATACACGTGTACATATTCATTGATTAAATTGTGTTAAAACCATACCACCACTGGGTGAAACATGGGCATCCATGGCTGGAGTAGAGACCCTTATCTTCTTATTAGCTCCTAAAAAATAAAAATAAAACTTATTAACAACTAATTTAACTCACAAGTTGATAAAAAATCAATTCCATATGTACACACATGTATGGAGATTTAAAATTATATTTAAATTTACCATGAACAACTCTTGATCCCGATCCTTGATCCTCCCCTCTCGTAGAGATATGGGTTTTGTTGATCTTCGTCATTCATCCTCTATGATATATATATTTACGGTGGACATTTACAATTAATTTTTTAAATAACTAATTTAAATTAAATTCAAGATAAAGTTCAGAAAAATAATTTGTTTAATTTAGTGTAAAAAAATTATGTAAAACACAACTTTCAAAGCACTAATTGATGTGTGAAACTCAATTTAAGAAAAAAAAAGCTATAAAAATGATAAGTTCACCAAATTGTGTTTTACATGAAAATTAATGTAATTTAGTGTACCAAATTATGTAAAACACAACTTTCAAAGCATTAATTGATGTGTGAAACTCAATTTAAGCAAAAAAAAAGTTATAAAAATGTTAAGTTCATATTGTGTAACCAACTTCAAAATAGAAGAAAAGAGATATCAATGCCTTAGATATAAGCCATTTCGAGGGGCAACCTCCAATACATTACATAAATGAACAATTATTGGATGATACAATTTAAAAAACCTCCTTTATATATATAGGATTCCATGGGGCCATAATGTAATCCTAGTGGGCCACAACATAATCCTAGCCGACCTAACAATAATAATTTAAGGACACAATAATAACAAAATGGGGGTTACAACGGTACAATAATAAAAATAAGGGGGTGACACTAACAACAATAATGGACTATACTAGTGATATATGGACCTAACATGCCCCTCTCCCTCAAAAAAGTGTTGTCCTCAATGCTTGAGTAGCTCTAGGTGCTTCTGTATAAAATTCTCATCCTCCCATGTAGAATCTTCAGTGGGTAAGTTATTCCACTTGATGAGATACTCTGAAATTGATCGATTCCGTAGTTGTCGAGTTCTTGTTTCAGTGACCGCTTAAGGTTCCAATATGATTTTTCTTTCCTCATCAAGTTATGGCAATATTGTTTGATCTGGATAATTTTCACCTATAACCTTGTTTAAGCATGAAACATGAAAAACTGGATGCACTCGCGAAGAAGTAGGAAGCTCCAATTTGTATGCCATAGTACCAATATTTTGCAACACCTTGTAAGGACCATATTACTTTCGTGATAATTTATTATCCTTCTTAGCTTGCTTGAGGGACATTTGTTTGTATGGTTGATCTTCCTGTTGTTTCATTCGATTTTGTGCCAAATTCAGGTTATCCTTTAAGAGTTGGAGAACTTCTTGCTGATGCTCGATGTGATCTTCCACTGCTTGAACCTTCGAATATTCCCTTAAATATGATGTGATGGATGGTGGATGATATCCATAAAGTGCCATAAATGGGGTCATTTTTGCTGTAGTATGGAAGGAAGTGTTATACCACCATTCAACGAGAGGTAACCACTTGACCCATTATGTTTATTTATCAAATACAAAAAAACAAAGATATCCTTCCAAACATTTATTTACTATCTTAGTTTAACCATCAGATTGAGGATGATAAGATGAGCTATGAGCTAATTGAGTACTCAAACAAGAAAATAAATCCGTCCAAAAATTTCCAGTAAAAATGGGATCTCTGTTGCTCACAATAACCCTTGGGCTTCCATGTAGCTTTTGAATTCTATCCATAAATGTAGTAGAAACTGTACTTGCTTTAAATGGATGAGATAATGCACAAAAGTGTGCATACTTGGTAAGTCAATCAACTACCACCATGATGACACTCTTTCCTTCGGACTTAGGTAAACCTGTGATAAAATCCATTGAAATCTCCTCCCAGTGTTGACTTAGAATGGATAAAGTTTGTAGAAGTCCTGGGGTCTTAATTATCTCAACTTTATTCTATTGGCAAACCAAACATTCTGTCACAAACTTTTGAATATCAGATTTAAGGCCATCCCAAAAAAATTCTTTCTTCACCCTGTGGTAAGTTTTTATAAATCTCGAGTGTCCTCCTACAGGAGAAGTGTGCAATCCTAGAAGAATCTTTTGTTTTAGTAGGGAATTCTTACAAAGATATAAGCAATCTTTGTACCATAAGGAATCATTTTTCCAACTAAATTTATCAGATGTAATAGGATCTTGCTGCAACTTTTGAATGACTATCCATACATCTTTGTCCTTCTTCCATTCATCTCTTGCTTCGGTTATCCAATCTGGTTGGATAATAGAGATGGCACAAATCAATGCTTCCACCTATTCATTCTTTCTTGAGAGTGCATCTAGAACAACATTAAGATTTAATTTTTTGTAGATTATTTTAAATTCATAACCCAACATCTTTGTGACCCATTTTTGCTGCTCTTCTGAAGATAGTCTTTGTTCCAAAAAGTGTTTAAGACTATCATGATCAGTTTTTACCTTGAAGTGTCTTCCCATTGGGTAAGTTCGCCATTTCTTTAGTGCATGCAATATTGCTAACATTTCCTTCTCATAAATAGGTTTTTTTAAATACTTTCCTTTCATTGGATGACTTTCAAAAGAAATGGTTCTTCCTTCCTGCATTAAAATAGCACCAATTCAATTTCCTGAGGCATCACATTCCACAATAAAGGTTTTTGTGAAGTCTGGCGTAGCTAAGACCAGTGCTAGGCACATTTCCTCTTTAAGATGTTCAAAGACCTTAGTTGCTTAAGGAGTCCATGAAAATGCATATTTCTTCAATAATGTTGTTATAGGTGCTGCTATTCTCCCATAATTATTAACAAACTTGTGATAATACCCTATTAACCCGAGAAATCCTCGCAACTGCTTAATGGTTGTGGGGAATTTCCATTCCTCAATGGATTTAATTTTGTTAGGATCTAATTTAACACCCTCGTGAGATACAATATGACCCAGATATTACACCTCTTGTACTTTAAAGAAACATTTGAATGTTTTTGCATATAATTGTTTCTCCTACAATAGTTTGAGCACCCTGTCAACATGTTCGACATGATCCTTCCAAGACCTGCTGTAGATTAGTATATCATCAAAAAATACTAGCACAAATTTTCTAAGGAAGGGTTTGAAAATGGAATTCATCAACCCTTGAAATGTAGAGGGTGCATTGGTAAGGCCAAAAGGCATGACCAAAAATTCATAATGACCCTCATGAGTTCGAAATGTTGTTTTTGGAATATCTTCAGTCTTCATTCTAATTTGATGATATCCTGAACGAAGATCCAACTTGGTAAAAAAAATTGCTCCATGTAATTCATCCAATAATTCATCAATCACAGGAATGGGAAATTTGTCTTTAATGGTGAGCTTATTGAGCTCCCTATAATCCGGACACATTTTCCATGATCCATCCTTCTTGTGTACCAATACTACAGGAGCAGAGAAAGAACTTTGACCAGGTTGAATTATACCCGCCTCTAACATTTCTGCAATCATACGTTCAATTTCGCTCTTTTGGAAGTAAGGATATCTATAAGGCCTGATGTTTGGAGGAACACTTCGTGGAATCAAATGAATAGCATGATCATGATCACGAATAGGTGGGAGTCCTTTGGGAGTTTCAAACACCTTGGAATGATTGTCCAAGACTTGTTGGAGATCTACAGAAATAGATGATTTTGATGTTGGAACTTTTAGTGAGCATAATTGTGTAATTAAGCCTCATTGTTCTTTCTTTAGAAGCTTTTTCATGAGATTAGAGCTTATTATTCTTCCTGGCTTCCCTGCAATACCTCGTAATTTGACTTCCTTTCCTTTTGAAAAAAATTTCAAGAAAAGTTCTTGAAAATTAAAAGCTACCATCCACAAAGATTGTAACCATTGTACTCCTAGTACAACATCAGCACCTCCCATAGGAATGGAAAGCATTGGACTAGTCAATACATATTCCCCCATGGTTAGCTTGATATTATGGCATTTTCCGGAGCAATTTATAGTTCCTCCATTTGCAACCATCACTTGACATTCTGGTGCTGGGTATAGGAAACAATTTAATTCCTTGGCTACCTTACAATGAACAAAATTATGGGTGCTACCTGAATCAATCAACACTATTACCTTTCTCTTCTTGATTTGTCCTTTTATCTTGAGAGTTTGAGGAGTGGTAATTCCTGCCAGTGCATTACACGATATGGTTGGATTCATTTCTTCCTCTTCTGGGGCTGGTTCCTGGTGTATATCCTCTTCTTGTTCATTTTCTTCTTCCTCTTCACAATCTATGTAAAATAATTTCTTCTCAGCACACTTATGACCTTTAGTGTATTTGCTATCACAACTATAGAAAAGCCCTTTTTATCTTTTTTCTTCCAATTGTTGTGGTGTCAACCTTGTAGGTTGTGGAAATCTAGGCGTAGCAACACTTCCTTCTTTATAGAATTGAGTGGTATGCTTCCTTGTCGCCATAATTTTACATTCAACTTTTCTTGCCAACCTGAATGCCTTCTCCAATGAATCAGGTTCCAAAACGCGAACTTCATGTTGGATGTTATCCTTTAAAGTGCCTAGGAAGAGATCAATCCTGTGTTCCTCTGTAAGATTAGTTACCCTTATATTCAAATTTTGGAAGTCCTCAATGTGCTGCCCCACTAAACCCTTTTGTTTGAGATTTATCAATTGGGTAAAGAAGGTGTTGCTCTTTGTATCCTCATAATGTGCTATCATTTCCTCCGTAAAAATTGACCAAGTGACACTTTTTTTACGGGAGCAAAGCCATTGATACCATACAAATGTATTTTGTTCTAAATGTAAAGTTGCAATGCGTACCTTTTGTGTGTTTTGCACGTTATGGAGATCAAAATATTGCTCCATCTGCAGTATCCATGTTACAGGATCCTTTCCATCAAAATTCCTCATATCCATTTTTGGAATATGGTGGTTCTTCCCGCCAACATTAGAGTTTATGAAATCATGATTAACATTTATTTTGTTCTCATCATGAGGTTCCTATACTATATTTTCACCATTAGGAAACATTTCTTGTATCAACTCTGTCAAACCTTCCATGTCTTCTTTTAGAACATTCTTCATGTTTTCCATTTTCTCATTGATCTTAGCTTCCATGTCATCCATCTTAGATTCCATGCTAGCCTCCATGCCATCTATATTAGATTCCATGCCTTTCTTCAAACCATCCATCTTAGTTTCCATGCCTTTATTCAAAACTTCCATGTCATTTTTTGTTGCTCTTTGCGAGAGCGAAATTTGTTGCACTTGCTCTTGTAATTTTGATATGTCATGTTGTCGTTCTTTGTCTTCATGAGTCATAGTAGAGCTTTTCAAAGCCTTAATGGGTGTTGAATTATTTTTAGGGGCCATTTTAGAATCCAATAATGATATCTATTATACAATATTTTCCTTGCAATCAATTCAACTTGATTCTTGAAACAAGACTTATGCAATTCGGAAAAAAATACACACATTTTACTTGATTTTGAGGAGCTCGATATTGAAATTGAATTATCTCTATAATTGTGGAACCTAAATATCTAAAATTCAGCCCTGTCGTATCCCTATAAAGCTTCTTTTCAATGCCACAGGTTTGATATGATTTGGATTCTTCAAGACAAAGTTATGTCCAATCTCCCATAATGACCCAATTTTGGGTTGGTTCCGTAGAGTGAACTTTTACGACTTGCCACGTGTCAATGTTTCAACCTTTGGCTTTGAAATTGATAGAAAAGAAGCTAAAATCTGTGTACTTGCGACCGCTTTTTACATCACTCCAATCCGATGCTCAGAGAGAGATTTATGAAGATTTTCCCACGATCACCTCTTTGAGATGAAATTTAGGAGCCTGAAAAAACACTACCTTTCATAGTTCATATCTCCAAAAATATTGTGAACCAAGATCTGAAATTTGTTGAAGATGTTCCTCACGATTTTGGCTTCGCACCCTAAAAATTTTAGCTTCTGAAACTTCGTAGAAAAAACGTTATAGAAAAAATGCCACGATGACCTTTTTGGAGCAGCGAAACCCTAGAATCCAAAGCTGTGATACCAAATGTTGTGTAACCAGCTTCAAAAATAGAAGAAAAGAGATATCAACACCTTATATATAAGCCAATTCGAGGGAGAAACCTCCAATACATTACATAAATGAAAAATTCTTGGATGATACAATTTACAAAACCTTCTTTCTATATATAGGAGTCCATGGGGCCATAATGTAATCCTAGTGGGCCACAATGTAATCCTAGCCGACCTAACAATAATAATTTAAGGGAACAATAATAACAAAATGGGGGTTACAAGGGTACAATAATAACAATAAGGGGGTGACACTAACAACAATAAGGGACTATAGTAGTGATATAGGGACCTAACAGTTCACCAAATTGTGTTTTACATGAAAATTAATGTAATTTGGTGTAAACAAATTATGTAAAACACAAATTTCAAAGCACTAACTGATGTGTGAAACTCAATTTAAGAAAAAAAAAGTTATAAAAATGATAAGTTCACTAAATTGTATTTTACATGGTGGGAGCACACTTGGTATAAAATTGAAAAAAACACATTGTCATTAAAAAAGAAGTGAAACTCAATTTAAACAAAAATTTGTTGAAGTCCGTGCATTTTAATTTCATAAAAATGTGAAGTTCACCAAGTTGCACTTTACATGATGTGCTGGGAGCACACATGGTATATAATTGAAAAAAGCACATGGTCATTAAAAAAGACACATTTATAAGTACACAACACACAAATATCCAAGATATGTGTAACACCCCTAGTTTATTTGTTTGATTTAAAAAAAAACTAGATATTTGAATTTTAATCCTAAGGGGAGTGGACCCCAAAGGAAAAGTATTTTGTGGATGTAATTAAATATTTAAATTGAGAATATGAATAAAATAATTATGTGCAGACTGACCAAAATGAGAATTTTGAGATCACTTGCTAAATCCATGAGGATGAATAAAGGCAAATACTTTCCCCACAATCTTTCAAAAATCCCTGAAAGAATTTATTTCCAAACTAGATTTTGAGGAAAATCTAGTTTCCCCAATGATGTGGAGAGTAGTTGGGAAGAGGTAAAAAGATGGGAAAAGCAGAAAGCAGCTTTAAAAGTCGCTAAATAGGGAAGCCTAGGCAAACAGGAAGAAAAACATCCTGATATTCTGGACGCATAATTAGAAACGGGCTTTGGGGAGCAGTAGCTTAAATAAGATATTCCTGAACAGATTAGAGGTTGATCTGTTCTAGGAGGGATCTCAGCTCGGGGGTGAATTCTGGAGATAGACGAATTCTAAGGTTGGGTGGATTGGTCATATAATTAAGTGGTATGCACAGTTCATTTATATTCTCTGTTATAAGGTGTAGGTATAAATTTTATGTTGTATTGAATGTGAAAGTATTATATGTGGCATGCTGTGAGTAACTACATCCATACATTTAACATAAATATCAGAAGAATTAGTCTTCAAATTTCTGTACAGTTGTAGGAATCACATCTATGGGACGGAATTCATCAGAATCTCTAAACCATAGCTGGTCTAAATCTGACAATACTTAATTCCCAAAGATGATTTACAGTTTAACTTTAATCTGCTTCTGTTTTTATGAACTAAATCCTAACTATTGAAAAAGGAGCCTAGTACCCTTACCTGCATCATAGAGTAAGGAAACTAGATACAAAGTATATTTACTTGAAATAAGAAGTGAAATAAATAAGCAGAAAATAAGAGTATATAATGGATAAAAGTGCCATGGATCACTAGTTACAAGATACTGAAGTCAATGAATTGGAAAAATCTGAGTAGGTTACTAGTATACCTATATGTTTAGTCACAGAATTAAACTCATTACAAATTTCAGCACAGATGTATAATTAATACATTGTACAGTTATCTATACTGAAACCAGAGGCATGTGATACATAGGTGGTTACAGTACTCATTAACATGGCATGTTAGACATGAGAACCAATTATAGTTACACAAATTCTATCCAGCAAATTTTAAATAAAAATTCTAACGAGATGAGAGATTAAACTTTATAAACTCATTGCCATCATAGTAATATAAAGAGTTGGAGTTATACCAGTACCAAAAAGGAACGAATGAAGTACTGCAGAAAATGGTTAGGTAGTATTTAAAATATTATATTGAAAAGACAACATGTTACTGGAAAACTAATTCTGTACTAGAGATTATAATTACTGGACATGAGAGAGTTCTCATTTATTACATTGAATTTTATATATAATTTCTGAATAATTCGAAATCCTGTAGCAAACGAAAATAATTTGGCTTGACTCGAATACTAGGTGGAATTAATAAAAATAGATCAAAAGAGTCACAATACACTGGTATAGTTGACAGTACATTTAAAACAAATTACCATCGGTATGAATGATTTAACTTTCAATTATGAAAGACCTGAACCATTGAATAGAATTTCTCATATACAACAGGTCCAAAGCGGAAATTAATGAAAAATTATCAGTAGAAAAATAATAACAGTATGAAGGAAATTCATATCGCCATCATATGGGAAAAATTTCACCCAAGTCAAAGTATATAAAGTCCAGTGTAATTAATATGTATAAAGTATAGAGACAATGTTATGAATATCTTTGGATTCAAAATTTTCATCCATGGACTGATATAAATCAAATGCTAAACAATTTGTTGCATGGGCAACAAGTTAACACATAGCCGAAGTTTCTCGTGAGTACCGACCTGTATCAAAGAGAAAGGATTACAAACTCTTCAACGAAAAATGCAACGAGCTCACGGGAAGTGCTCAGACGAAGTAGGAAACAAATAATTACCTGTGAATGAATGGCATTATGTTATTTTAAATATGTCAGTGACTGTAAACGAAGATATCGAAATTGTATCAGCTAAATAAACAAGGGAAATATTATCTATGGGAAGGAACGATTCTGAGTTTAAAAAATATATATATAAATATATTTATTACCTAGGCAAGGAACAATTTCAGTAACGTTCTTGGTGATCGCAGAAAACAATGGGGAGTCGAAGATGACTGAGGACGAAAACCCTCGCCTCATCTTAGTAGGACGTCGCCTACTCAAATTTTCCACAAATCAAATGAGGTAACCATCAGTATCGGTAAATGGGTCCTGAGAAATGAGAAATTTAAAATATGAAATGGACTGATGATCGTCTACTGAGTAGGCAAGAAAAACAATTGTAAAAATATCTAACGATACAACAATTTCTGTAGTACGTAAATCGATTTGATTGCAAACGATAGGGAAAAACCCTCCTAGAACGAATGCCAGGGACATAGAGCCCATTCAAAAATTTCACTCTGAATTTTATAATGAGGAGAATGGTCATGGCAATGTCCAAACCTGGTAATGTGAAAGTAACCATAATACAAAATCAAAACGTTGAAGAAGAAACTTAATTTACCTCTGCGTATTGCCAATGGAGTGCGACGAAGCCGGCGTGGTGCACCATTAACGCTCGGAGGTCGAGCAGAGATACCAACGCAATAAAAAACCAAGGATGAATGTGGGAATGGAGGTTCGAATAGAGAAGTGAACCAGAGTTTACTTCTCAACCCTTATAGTACCCATAAACGAAAAACCCTAATAATATCTAGCCATACAACTGGCACAAATCGGTAGACTCTCACATGGATCGACAACGATCTTGATGGTTTGATTTCAGTATTGATTCAATAAAAGCAATATGTACAAGTACCCAAATATATTTAATATGCATTCAGAGCTGTAACCAAATAGTGCTATAAAATATATTAAATTCAAAGTTAGAGGATACGAGTAAATCCATAAATCAAATTCAAGCGTACGATGAGCAGAGTGTGATAAAGGCGATGCAATACGAAACCATCAAACCAAGATATGATACAGTAGTTGAGATGTACTCCATATCAAATAAGTAAGGGGAACGATAAAGTCATATATACTGACACGGTAATAACGTATCTCAAAGCCTATGGAAAGAACAATATATCATTCGATTGGATAAGTACAATCTTGCCTAGAATACAAACCATAGAAGTGGAACTTTTATAATAAAATCAAATTAAACGAGATCTCCAATCAAAAAGAAAAATCATCATCTTATATATATATAGGGTGAAATTCATATAAGGGTGGATTATATGTAAACATATGTGATGGATTATACATTGTTGATTTTATATGGGATGGAGTTTATGTTATTTATATATTGTGGATTATATATATATGTATATATATATATATATATATGGTGAATATATATATATATATATATATATATATATATATATAAAATAGAAGTGAAGGTTTATTGAATTGATTTATAATAGTTAATATAACCAAGAGAGTTATAAAGAATTTTTTATATGCTTTACTCTATTGAAATATATATACAATGGGGAATAGACTAAACATAGAAATTATGTTTAATAAAAGTATATGGAATTTTAATTCGAAAAGGTAGTTCTGAACACCTAGGTATTAGTTAGATGAACATAATTGATTTCATCAATCCAGAGAAAATGATAACTTCAGAAGAAAAAAAAATTAGGCGTATGTGGAAGTTGAGGGACATTACAAATGGTATCAGAGCTCATGTTATACAAAAGTGGGCTGTTGTTGTGTGTGCTCACTGTATAAATTATTTACTGTTGAAAAAAAAAATTGTTTTTTTTCTAATCTGTGTTGTTTAGTGTACAGTGGTACTAGAATGGCAGAAGGTGAGGAAATTTATGTTGATCTGCATGATGATGACAATACACCAGATCCCAATGCTTCGGTGATGGCTATGTTGCACAGTTTGCAATGAGAAATGGCTGAGCTAAGAAGCTAGAATGACAGATTGTCATTAGCCAGTGAGGAACAGGAAAAGCTCATCAGAGAACTAACTTTGCGGAAAATCCAAGAAGGTGAAGGTTCCAGAAAGAGGAAGACTGATGTGTCTGAGGAAGATGATGCTATTAGGCATCAGTATAAGCAGAAAAAGGAATTACAAGGGGAATTCCGAAAGATCAAGCCTCCCTCCTACGATGGGGAGAAGGAGGAAGATGCTGAAGCCTGATTGCTGAACATGATTAAGTACTTCCAAGTCTATGAATATGAAAGCAATCTGAAGGCCAGATTGGTTGTTTACCAGCTACAAGGTAAGGCTACCTTATGGTGGGAAGAGACGAAAATGATTCATGCTATTGATGAAAAGACAGTTACTTGGGAAGATTTCCAAGTTAAATTTAAAAGCTGTTATTTAAATGAACGTTATTATGATGATAAAGAAAAGGAATTTCATGAGCTTAGACTAGGACATCTTACTATTGATGAATTTTTTACTAAGTTTATAAATCTATTGAGATATGTCCCTTATATTAGGGAAGAGAAGGAAAAGGTGCAAAGGATTCTGAACTGTCTGCCTGTTGTGTATAAGGAGAAAATAGAGTTCGATAATCCAAAAACCATGGATGAAGCGGTGAGAAAAGCCATATTATGTTACCAATAGTTCAAAGGTAAAAATGGACATGGAAAAAGCTGGGTAAATAAGAGTGAATTCAAGGGAAAGAAATAGAAACCAGCTTATTTGAAGAAATTTGGCAGGGATCATCAGCGAAAGAAATTTAACAAACCCAAGGAAAGTCAAACTGAACAATCCCAAGTTGGTTCCAAACAACTAGATGAAGGAAATAAGAAGGAAGGCATAGTCAAAATGAGGGAACCTTTGAAATGCTGGGGATGTGGAGAATCCCATCTGTTGAGGGATTGTCCCCACCGAAACATTCAAATGATTATGAGAGACCGCGAAGCGACCACAGTAAATGACATAGCAAGAAATATACCTACTATCAGTGCAGCCTTGGAGAATTGACAAGTAGAGCATCAAGCTACCATGGTTGAAATGGAGGGTAAGATTTCTGACCAAACTGTTACAGATTTGATTGATCTGGGTGCTTCTTTGAGTTACATTAGTCCAAAAATTGTAGAAAAATACAAACTCAAAACTGAAAAATTTAAGCAGTCTTGGCTGGTCCAGTTAGCCACTGGAACTAAGAGGAAAGTAACTCATAAGTTACCTCAAATAGCAATCAAATTAAATGATTTTCAAACAGAGGTAAATTTAAATATTTTTCCATTAGGTTCGTATGACTTGCTGATAGGAATGGACTGGCTGGAAAATAAAAAGGTCATGATGAATTGTTGGGATAAAACCTTGCATGGTATAGATGAAGGGGGGAAACCTTTTATTCTCAAGGGAAAACCAAAACCTATCTCTGTAAGACAAATATCAACACTGCAATTAAAACGAATAGCTAGGAAAGGATACCAAGTCTATGCAGTACATGTAGAAGAGACAGAACAGAAAACTGAAGAAAATCTGATGGATGCTTCGCCAGTAGTAAGAGAGTTTAAGGAAGTCTTTCCAGAGGAGATTCCTCATCTTCCTCCCAAAAGAGAGATTGACTTTTCAATCGATTTGGTGTTGGGAGCAACACTTGTTTCCCAAGCCCCCTATCGAATGAGTCCCCCCGAACTCATGGAACTGAAAATACAATTGCAAGAATTGTTGGATAAAGGATATATCCGACCGAGTGTGTCTCCTTGGGGAGCGCCGGTTCTATTTGTGAAAAATACGAATGGAACCTTTAGGATGTGCATTGATTATCGTCAACTGAATAAGTTGACCATAAAAAACCGATACCCTTTACCCAGAATTGATGATCTTTTTGACCAAGTGAGAGGAGCTTCAGCATTTTCGAAGATTGACTTAAGGATTGGTTATCACCAGCTTAGAATTAAAGAAGAAGACATCAGCAAAACATCCTTTCGAACCAGGTATGGTCACTACGAATTTGTAGTCCTACCTTTTGGGTTGACAAATGCCCCTGCCACCTTTATGCGCCTAATGAACAGTGTGTTAAATAAGTACTTGGATAAGTTCGTGCTTGTATTTATAGATGATATTTTGGTTTATTCCAAAAGTGAGGAGGATCACAAGGAGCACTTAAGGATAGTATTGCAAACTTTGAAAGAAAACCAGTTATATGCCAAGTTTAGTAAATGTGAATTCTATAAAGACAAGATCCAGTACTTGGGACATATTAATTCTGAACAAGGGTTGGTTGTTCACCCTGAAAAGATAAAGGCTATCAAAGAATGGCTTGTACCAAAAGATGTTTCGGAAATAAGATCATTCATGGGGATTGCAGGCTATTATTGCAGATTTGTGGAGAGATTTTTTGCCATAGCATACCCCATAACCTCACTCCAAAGGAAGGGTGTAAAATTTGAGTGGACTGAAAAATACCAAAATAGTTTTTAACAATTGAAATTAAAACTCAGCACAGCCCCTATATTGAAAATTGCAGATCCTGATAAAGAATTTGTTGTATGCACCGATGCCTGTAGAGAGGGGTTGGGAGGAGTCCTTTTGCAGGAAAATTCAGTTATTGCATATGAGTCTAGGAAACTGAAGACACATGAACAGAACTATAGTGCATATGATTTGGAGTTGGCTGTTGTTATGCATGCCTTGAAGATGTGAAAAAAAATTACATTGATGACTGATCATATTAGTCTTAAATATTTCTTTTCCCAAACTAATTTGAATGCTAGACAGGCCATATGGTTGTCCTTCCTAAGTGAATTTGACATGGACATAAAACATATCAGAGGGAAAGAAAATAAAATTGTTGATGCCTTGAGCATAAATGCCTGTCAAATTTTAAACAGCATTGGAAGTAGTGCCCAGTTTGATTTAGAAGAGTTAGTGAAAAAGGCAGCAGACCAGGATCCAAATTATGAGAAACTACAAGTGAAAATCCTAAAGAAGGAGATGAATGATTACACTCAAAACCAGAAAGGACTGATCTGTTATAAAAATAGATTATATATTCCCAATGTAGAGTCCTTGAAAAGAGAGATTCTAAATGAATATCACAAACAACCATATGCAGGACATCCAGGATATCATAAAATGTTAACAGCTTTGAAAAAGAAGTTGTTTTGGCCAGGAATGAAAAGAGATGTAGCAGAATATTTAACTGGGTGCATGGACTGTCAACTAGTCAAAGTTGAACATCAGCATCCTGCTGGTTTGTTAAACCCTTTGCCAATTACAGAATGGAAATGGGATACTATTTCTATGGACTTCATAACAGGATTACCCAAAACAAAGTACAAACATGATTCAGTGATGGTAGAAGTAGACACTTTAACCAATGCTGCACACTTCATACCAGTGAAATCTACTTTCGGGACAACCCAAGTAGTGAATGTGTTCCTGAAGGAGGTAGTAAGGCTCCATGGGGTCCCAAAGGTAATTGTTTCAGACAAAGATGCTAAGTTTACAGCAACTTTTTGGAAAGGTCTGTTTGGAGGTATGGGCACTAAGTTGAATTTTAGTACTACCTATCACCCTCAGACCGAAGGTCATACAGAGAGAACTAATCAGATTTTGGAGGATATGCTAAGAATGTATGTGATGGATAGGCCATCACAGTGGGAAGACTACTTGCATTTAGCTGAATTTTCCTATAATAACAGCTACCAATCCTTTATCAAAATGAGTCCATTTGAGGCACTCTATGGAGGAAATGTCGTACTCCTTTGAGCTGGAGTCAACCGGAAGATAAGCTAATGTTGAATCCAGACGCTTTATAAGATATGGAAAGAATTGTTAAACAAATACAAAGAAACATCAAAACAGCACAAGATCGCCAGAAAAACTATGCTGATAAGAAAAGGACACACCGAGAATTCAAAGTGGGGGAGCATGTGTACCTACGTATTAAACCCAAAAAGAGCACACTTTTTGCTGGAAGTTGTGAAAAACTAGCTCCTAGATATTGTGGTCCTTTTGAAGTGTTAGAAAGGGTGGGACCAGTGGCTTACAAGCTGGCCTTACCGCCTCATATTAAATTTCATGATGTGTTTCATGTTTTTTTATAAAAAATATATATACATGATGCTTCTCACATTGTTGATTGGAATGTGGTACAGGTGGAACCAGAAGGGTAGTTCCTTCCAGAACTGCTTCAAATATTGGAGCGGGAAGAAATTGAATTGAGAAATCGGACGGTAGCGAGAGTAAAGGTGCAGTGGAAGCACTTTACTGCTGAAGAAGCTACTTGGTAAAGAGAAGCTGAAATGATGGAAACATATCCATTTCTGTTTGAAAAATGAACTCTAGTAATTAGATATTAACACCGAGGACGGTGTTTGCTTTCAGAGGGGGAATATGTAACACCCCTAGTTTATGTGTTTGATTTTCAAAAAAACTAGACATTTGAATTTTAATCCTAAGGGGAGTGGATCCCAAAGGACAAGTATTTTGTGGATGTAATTAAATATTTAAATTGAGAATATGAATAAAATAATTATGTGCAGATTGACCAAAATGAGAATTTTGAGATCACTTGCTAAATCCATGAGGATGGATAAAGGCAAATACTTTTCCCACAATCTTTCAAAAATCCTTGAAAGAATTTATTTCCAAATTAGATTTTGAGGAAAATTTAGTTTCCCCAATGATGTGGAGAGTAGTTTGGAAGAGGTAAAAATCTGGGAAAAGGAGAAAGCAGCTTTAAAAGTCCCTAAATAGGGAAGCCTAGGCAAACAGGAAGAAAAGCATCCTGATATTCTGGATGCAGAATTAGAAACAGGCTTTAGGGAGCAGTAGCTCAAATAAGCTATTCCTGAACAGATTAGAGGTTGATCTGTTCTAGGAGGGATCTCAGCTCGGGGGTGAATTATGGAGATAGAAGAATTCTAAGGTTGGGTGGATTGGTCATATAATTAAGTAGTATGCACAGTTCATTTATATTCTATGTTATAAGGTGTAGGTATAAATTTTATGTTGTATTGAATGTGAAAGTATTATATGTGGCATGCTGTGAGTAATTACATTCCATACATTTAACAGAAATATCAGAAGAATTAGTCTTCAAATTTCTGTACAGTTGTAGGAATCACATCTATGGGACGGAATTCATCAAAATCTCTAAACCATAGTTGGTCTAAATATGAGAATACTTAATTCCCAAAGATGATTTACAGTTTAACTTTAATCTGCTTCTGTTTTTATGAAGTAAAACCTAACTATTGAAAAAGGAGCCTAGTACCCTTACCTGCATCATAGAGTAAGGAAACTAGATACAAAGTATATTTACCTGAAATAAGAAGTGAAATAAATAAGCAGAAAACACAGAATATATAATGGATAAAAGTGCCATGGATCACTAGTTACAGGATATTGAAGTCAATGAATTGGCAAAATCTGAGTAGGTTACCAATATACCTATATGTTTAGTCACAGAATTAAACTCATTACAAATTTAAACATAGATGTATAATTTAAACATTGTACAGTTATCTATACTGAAACCAAAGGCCTGTGATACATAGGTGGTGACAGTACTGATTAACATGGCATGTTAGACATGAGAACCAATTATAGTTACACAAATTCTATCCAACAAATTTTAAATAAAAAGTATAACGAGATGAGAACTTAAACTTTATAAACTCATTGCCATCATAGTAATCTAAAGATCTAGAGTTATACCAGTACCAAAAAGGAACGAATGAAGTATTGCAGAAAATGGTTAGGTAGTATTTAAAATATTATATTGAAAAGACAACATGTTACTGGAAAACTAATTCTGTACTAGAGATTATAATTACTGGACATGAGAGAGTTCTCATTTATTACATCGAATTTTATATATAATTTCTGAATAATTCAAAATCCTGTAGCAAACGAAAATAATTTGGCTTGACTCGAATACTAGGTGGAATTACTAAAAATAGATCAAAAGAGTCACAATACACTGGTATAGTTGACAGTACATTTAAAACAAATTACCATCGGTATGAATGATTTAACTTTCAAATATGAAAGACCTGAACCATTAAATAGAATTTCTCATATACAACAGGTCCAAAGCGGAAATTAATGAAAAATTATCAGTAGAAAAATAATAACAGTACGAAGGAAATTCATATCGCCATCATATGGAAAAAATTTCGCCCAAGTCAGAGTATATAAAGTCCAGTGTAATTAATATGTAGAAAGTATAGAGACAACGGTATGAATCTCTTTGGATTCAAAATTTTCATCCATGGACTGATATAAATCAAACGTAAACAAGTCGTTGCATGGGCAACGAGTTAACACATAGCCGAAGATTCTCATGAGTACCGACTTGTATCATAGAGAAAGGATTACAAACTCTTCAACGAAAAATGGAACGAGCTCGCGGGAATTGCTCAGAAAAAGTAGGAAACAAATAATTACCTGTGAATGAATGACATTATGTTAGTTTAACGATGTCAGTGACTGTAAACGAAGATATCGAAACTGTATCAACTAAATAAACAAGGGAAATATTATCTATGGGAAGGAACGATTCTGAGTTTAAAAAAAAATATATAAATATATTTATTACCTGGGCAAGGAACGATTTCAGTAATGTTCTTGGTCATCACAGAAAACAATGGGGAGTCGAAGACGATTGAGGACGAAAACCCTCTCCTCATCTTAGTAGGACGTCGCCTACTCAAAATTTCCACAAATCAGATGAGGTAACCATCAGTATCGGTCAATGGGTCCTGAGAAACGAGAAATTTAAAATATGAAATGGACTGATGATCGTCTACTGAGTAGGCAAGAAAAACAATTGTAAAACTATGTAACGATACAACAATTTCTATAGTACGTAAATCGATTTGATTGCAAACAATAGGGAAAAACCCTCCTAGAACGAATGATAGGGACATAGAGCCCATTCAAAAATTTCGCTCTGAATTTTATAATGAGGAGAATGGTTATGGCAATGTCCAAACCTGGTAATATGAAAGTAACCATAATACAAAATCAAAACGTTGAAGAAGAAACTTAATTTACCTCTGCGTATTGCCAATGGAGTTTGACGAAGCCGGCGTGGTGCACCATTAACGCTCGGAGGTCGAGCAGAGATACCAATGCAATAACAAACCAAGGATTAATGTGGGAACAAAGGTTCGAATAGAGAAGTGAACCAGAGTTTACTGCTCAACCCTTATAGTACCCATAAACGAAAAACCCTAATAAAATCTAGCCATACAAATGGCACAAATCGATAGACTCTCACATGGATCAACAACGATCTTGATGGTTTGATTTTAGTAGTGATTCAATAAAAGCCAGACGTACAAGTAGCCAAATATATTTAATATGCATTCAGAGACGTAACCAAATAGTGCTATAAAATATATTAAATTCAGAGTTAGAGGATACGAGTAAATCCATAAATCAAATTCAAGCGTATGATGAGCAGAGTGTGATAAAGGCGATGCAATACGAAATCATCAAACCAAGATACGATACAGTACTTGAGATGTACTCCATATCAACTAAGTAAGGGGAACGATAAAGTCATATATACTGACACGGTAATAACGTATGTCAAAGCCTATGGAAAGAACAATATATCATTCGATTGGATAAGTATAATCTTGCCTAGAATACAAACCATAGAAGTGGAACTTTTATAATAAAATAAAATTAAACGAGATCTCCAATCGAAAATAAAAATCATCATCTTATATATATATATATAGGGTGAAATTCATATAAGGGTGGATTATATGTAAACATATGTGATGGATTATACATTGTGGATTTTATATGGGATGGAGTTTATGTTATTATATATTGTGGATTATATGTATATATATATATATGGTGAATATATATATATATATAATAGAAGTGAAGGTTTATTGACTTGATTTATAATAGTTAATATAACCAAGAGAGTTATAAAGAAATTTTTATATGCTTTACTCTATTGAAATATAGATACAATGGGTTATAGACTAAACATAGAAATTATGTTTAATAAAGGTATAAAGAATTTTAATTCAAAAAGGTAGTTCTGAACACCTAGGTATTAGTTAGATGAACATAATTGAGTTCATCAATCCAGAGAAAATGATAACTTCAGAAAAAAAAAAAAAAAAAAAAATCAAGCAAGATGTGGAGGTTGTTGAGGGACATTACAAAATGTTACAATGTCCATCAATCAGAATTTCTACCAAGTTACGCTTATGGTGTGTGAAGTAATAACTCTGGTATATAATTGAAAAAATCACATGGTCATTAAAAAAGACACATTTATAAGTACACAACACACACGTATCCAAGATATGTTACAATGTCGATCAATAAATTTTGAAGGAGAGTGTCTCAACACTAATTCATCTTTGAGAGATGAATCTTGAATTTTTGAAGAAGAGCGTTTCAAAACTAATTCATCTTTGAGAGATGAATCTTGAATTTTTGAAGAAGAGTGTCTCAAAACTAATTCATCTTTGAGAGATGAATCTTGCATTGGCATTGGCCCGTATAATTCTAATTCATCTATTAATTCATGTTTGATAAATGAATCATGAATTTGCATTTCCCCACAAAATAAATCAACAGACATCTTATTCACATTTGTACAATGCCTTATACTAAAAAATTGAAATTGGCTAACAATATTTTTTGCTATTCCATGCAGTTCTTTTAGCCTCTCCTTCTTAGCCTCTCCTTCTTAACTTGGTATACGCCATTCATCTGGTTACACACAAATTCAGAATTGGTGAAAACTACAATTCCATTTGATCCATACTCCATCGATTTTTGCAAGCCTTCTATCAATCCAATATAATATGACTCGTTGTTTGTTGTTCTTCCTGGTATATTCATTTTCCTTTGGATGACTTTGCTAGTTGAAATATTTGAAAGCACATATGTAATCAATGTATTCCCTGAATTGGGATAGCAAGAAAATTCTATGCATAATTTTCATTTTTCAACCATATTTAATGGTTTTCTTATCCCTAAAAAAAACAAATTCAATAAAAATATATATATTAAATTGACATTTATTGAAAATGCATGGAAGAAATGAAAAACTTATATTTAGATCTATTCTAGAGATTGACTGTAGGGACATTTACTAGATATGTCACCTTTCATAAAAGATGAGATCCAGAGGCTACGTGGCCCTTTACAGACTCTGCCTATAGAACTACCATGGATATGAAAATGAAAAACTTCTAATTAGATCTATTCTAGAGATTGAATGTAGAGGCATTTACTGTTAGGTTAAAACCTATGTTTTGTATCAAATCACTTTTGGTTTCAATGGGAAACTTTTATGGCTAATTTGTGTTTTACATGTTCAATATAAAAGGTTTTTTCTCTCTCATTGTTTGAGACCATGGATATAAAAATGAAAAACTATATACTTTGTTAAAACCTATGTTTTGTATCAAATTACTTTCTGTTTATAAATACTATATACATGTTGATTGTAGGGGCATTTACTGTAGGGGCATTTAGATATATTCTAGAGATTAAATGTAGGGGCATTTACTAGATATATCACCTTTCATAAAATATGAGATCAAGAGGCTACCTAGCTCTTTACAAACTGTGCCTATAGAACTACCATGGATATGAAAATGAAAAACTTCTAATTAGATCTATTCTAAATATTGAATGTAGGGGAATTTACTAGATTAGGTTAAAACCTATGTTTTGTATCATATCACTTTTGGTTTCACTTTTATGGCTAATTTGTGTTTTACATGTTGAATATAAAAGGTCTTTTCTTTCTCATTGTTTGAGACCATGGATATGAAAATGAAAAGCTATATACTTGGTTAAACCTATGTTTTGTATCAAATTACTTTTTGTTTCTAAATACTACATACATGTTGATTGTAGGGGCATTTACTATAGGGGCATTTAGCTGTATTCTAGAGATGACTGTAGGGGCATTTACTAGATATGTCACCTTTCATAAAATATGAGATCCAGAGGCTACCTGGCCCTTTACAGACTCTGCCTATAGAACTTTTATAAGGTAAGAAATTTACATTGACAAATTTACTTGTGAGAAATTTACATTGACAACATATAGAGATTCAACTAGGCTTGTGAAAATTACAAGTGGACAATGTATAATTCTACTTAGAAGAGTCTTTGGTTTAATGGTTAAGCAAGAAAGAGTCGTTACTTTCTCTATATAGAGTAGAAGTGAAATACATAGTAGTTACTTCTTTTTGAGTGTTTTGGATGAAATGGGCTCTACAAGGTATTAAGGAAAGGTAAATTTCTTTTTGATTGTTTTGGATGAAATGGGCTCTACCAGATATTAAGGTAAATATATATATCTATTAAGTGTTTCAATAGAAGTGTAATAATAATTTCAAAAATAAAATATTCTACTTCCTTCAATCACTATTTACATATCATCATAAAGGACCACTTCCTCACACAACAAGTCTTTGAGAAAATAGTGAAGATCGAATACATACCCACAAATCCTGTTGTTAGAGAAGCATTTGAATATGTGAGAAACAAATTAGGAATAGTTCTTGTAAATTATCTTGTTAGAGAACCATTTGAACATGTGAGAAACAAATTAGGGATAGTTCTTGTAAATTATTGTCACTTATTTGACTTCAAAAAAGAGCCTATGAAATTGAGTGCAATATCTATGTGGGAGAGTACACAATATCTAAGGGGGAGAATACAATATATTTGACTTCAAAAGAAGAGCCTATGAAATCTAGTGCAATATCTATGTGGGAGAGTACACAATATATAAGGGGGAGAATAGATATAAGGAAGGAATAAGAAGAGTAAAAAAAATCATATGATTGTATCAATAATTCGAAGTAGTCAAGGAAGATAACAAAGGACCATCAAATTTGAGTGCAATATCTATATGATCAAGTGTCAATAATTTGAAGTAGTCAAGAAAGATAACAAAGGACCATCAAAATTGAGTGCAATATCTATATTATATCTATATGATCAAGTGTCAATAATTTGAAGTAAAGAAAGATAACAAAGGACCATCAAAATTGAGTGCAATATCTATGTGGGAGAGTATACAATATCTAAGGTGGAGAATGCAATATAAGGAAGGAATAAAAAGAGTAACCAAAAGCATATGATTGTGTCAATAATTTGAAGTAGTCAAGAAAGATAACAAAGGATCATCATCAAATCCAAATTGAAAGATCAAGTAGTCTTCTTCATGAAGACAAAGAATTAACTAGGTTCACCATTTAAAGGGTTCATTTTTTAATGAACAAATTTATGAATAATATGGAATGAATCATTGTACATTGTGATAAATATTGTATTTAAATGACATTTGATCTATAAATAAAAAATAAAATGGGATTATATCTTCATATATATATGTGTGTAAGAGAGAAATAAAAAGAAAATTTAATTCCACCAAGCCTAAAGGATCATGTCCTAATACATTAAATTATGTTTGGTTTCTAGAAGCATTAATCATGAAGAGTCATGAGATCCAAATTTCGACCATACTATTTGAAAGTTAAAGGAGCATGTCCTAATACATTATTATGTTTGGTTTCTAGAAGCGTTAATCATGAAGAGTCATGAGGTCCACATTTCCATCATACTATTTGCAAGTTCACATTTCCATCATGCTATTTGCAAGTTCTATATGAAGATATGTATTCTAATAACTAAATAGCAAGTGGTGATGTCCTAATACATTATTATGTTTGGTTTCCATCATACTATTTGCAAGTTCTATACGAAGATATGTAGTCTAATAACTATACATTATAGCCCATATAACATATAACGGCCTTTGACAGTATGAGCAAAGAGTCAAAAAATAGAAAGGCCTCCCAGCAAAGTTCCATCTGTTCATCAAGGTAAGCAACATAATATTGGAAGTGAAACAGTGACACCACTTAACATATGTGAATTTAGAATGATTTCAACTCTTTTTTCAAAGGATAAAAAACCATGTTTCATATATTGATAACAGTTCATATACAAAATCCTCTTGATATACCCATAACAGGTTATCAAGTATAAAAGATCAGATTCTGCCTCATATAGAAATACATCCAAAAATGACAATATGTAGTCACATTACAATAGTAGATCATTCTAGTTCAATCATTCTTCTTGTACAAAAAATTTCCCTTCACCTTCATATGCCTAATTATGGCCATTTAGCTACAGTCTATCCACACCATGAGCGATTACAAAAAATAGTAAAGGTTGCACATTCCAGCGTTGAGAAATCGAGAGAAGGCTCAGTAACGTCATAAGCTTAACAGTGGTGGTAAAATTCCATGCACATGTGGAGAATCGGCTAGAGCGGATGAAATTGATGGATCCACAGGAACAGTAACAACTGCAAAAACCGAATGCATATCATACTACCAGCAATTCAACATACACCTTACAGCAAAAGGTAATGAAATTTAAAGCATAATTATGGTCATTTAGCTACAGTCTATCCACACCATGAGTGATTACAAAAAGTACTAAAGGTTGCACATTCCAGCGTTGAGGAATCGAGAGAAGGCTCAGTAACGACACAAGCTTAATAGGGGTGGTAAAATTCCATGCACAAGTGGAAAATCAGCTAGAGCGGATGAAATTGATGGATCCACAAGAACTGTAAGAATTTTTTCACACTGATTATCAACTAATCGAAATTTGTGGGGATGGTTAGCATGTTGACTGAATCTAGGCAAACCAAGGATGATCTCAAGCTACCTACTGATGACCAGCTGGTGGAACAGATCAAGGGAAAGACCATTGTAATAGATCATTACTTAAAGACCATTCTTATATTAATCGAGCAGAGATCAGGGCCTTCCTTATCCATCAAAAAACATAAAAACAACTATAAACTGAGACAATGTTCCATAGCTAAAAATGTTTAATTATACTTAGTCTGCAATCATAAAATAGAGAAGGTGCACGAGAGAAGAAAAACATGGCTTATATACTGTGCTAAGAACGTTTAATTATACTTAGTCTGCAATCATAAAACAGAGAAGCTACATGAGAGAAAAAAAACATGACTTATATACTGTGCTAAAAATGTTTAATTATACATAGTTTGCAATCATAAAATAGAGAAGTTGCACGAGAGAAAAAAAACATTGCTTATCTACTGTGCTAAAAATGTTTAATTATACTTAGTCTATAATCATAAAACAAAGAAGATGCACGAGAGAAAAAAAACATGGCTTATATACTGTGCCATCCAGAGCCAAATAAACCCAGAATTACATTTCAA
The DNA here is from genome assembly GCA_034641835.2 of Pinus albicaulis. Taxonomy (NCBI): domain Eukaryota; kingdom Viridiplantae; phylum Streptophyta; class Pinopsida; order Pinales; family Pinaceae; genus Pinus; species Pinus albicaulis. The sequence continues at coordinate 1,496,815,008 of CM076581.1, forward strand.
CTTGATCTAAACTTCCATGCATAGGTGGAGAATCAGCAACAGAAAGAGCTGTTTACCTGGTGGTTCGCTTCACATCGCCGTAGATAATCACCAACAGAGCAGAAGCAGCCCCAGACCAGCAACAGCGCCACAAAAATTCAACGAACAGAGCAGAGAGACAAAAACACGTGAAGAAACAAAGCAAAGAAACACAGACGCGGAAAAAAATAAACTTCGCAGGCAATATATTTATAAGAAATAGTTTGGCTGAACATTTGTTGCTAGTTTTCCCATCTTCGACAAAAACTCTGTTTGCCCACACTATTATTGTGCCGTCAATCTAAATGGAAAAACGAGTTCGGCCGAACTTTATCAAAAGTTCGGCCGAACTATTGCCGAAAAAAAAAATTCGGCTCCGATTCTCACAAAATTCTAACCAACTTCACATTTTCGCCCATATTTAAGATGTCATTCATATGCAAATACATATTTATTGAAATCTTCACCTTGAAGTATATGCACATGAATTATAATTAATGAAATTCAAATTCAAATCTTTCTTCCACTCAACATAGTTATAAATATCATTATTTCATATCCCTACTTTCTAATTGCAACATCTACAACATCTTGGGAAAAAGAATATAGAATGATAACATATCATGTCCTTTTAAACAACATTGAATATTTACCAATTCACATGTTCACATAATTATTATAGTTGGGCCAAGAGGCACATTCTACAGCCCGGTATGACCCCGATGTGTAAGTATGTCGGAAGCTAGAAAAATAAATAAATAAATAAATAAAAATAAAATAAAAATAAAAATAAAAAAATAAAAATAAAAATAAAAAATAAAAAATAAATAAATAAATAAAAAATAAATAAAAAACTAAAGAAAATTAAAAAAAAAAATCTAAATAATGTCGACTTAAACAATAACTTACATAAACTTATAAACTAACAATTATAAATTAAAGATTCATTAAAAATAAATTTAAACGATATAAAATTAAAATATGAAGAGGTTTATTAACACTCAAAAAAGAGATATTGTAAGTAAATAAAAATATAAATAAACCATAGGTATGGTTAATAAATAAAACCTCTTTTTATATTACTCAGGAGGTATGGTAATTAAATAAAAATATAAATAAACTAGAGGTATGGTAAATAAATAAACCACTTTTTATATTTACTCAATAAACCACTTTATATGTAGAAAAAATCAAAAAGAGGTTTTATTTAGGTGAAGGCTATGGGAAAAATTATTATTAGTACCATGGGCCAAATACCATGGGACAAATTATTAATAATACCATGGGAAAAATTATTAATAATGCCATGGGCCAAATAACATATTTATAAAAGAGGTATGGTAAATAAATAAATTTAAAAGAGGTATAAAGAGGTAAGGTAAATAAATAAAAATATATCAAATACAATTAAAAATAAACATCTAATTATATATGAAGTATATGGGCCAAATACCATGGACCAAATTATTATTAATATCATGCCAAAAAAAAATTATTAACCCTAATATTAATATTAAAATATTAATATTATTAAATTTAATAAATTTAGATTAATACGATATTAAATTCATTATATTGTAATATATATTAATATATCATGATATATGATAGAGGTGGGGAATTAGGGGGAGTGACAAGGGAGATATGGAGATAAATTGAAGGAGATGGGAGAAGAGGAATGAAGAGAGAGAGAGGGAGAAGAGTGAGAGAATTAGAGAAGGGTAAGAGAGGGAGAGGGAGACATAAAGATGGAGGTGGGAGAGAGATAAGTAGAGAGAGAGGGAGAAGGAGAGAGTATTGGAGGGTAGATAGTGAGAGAGAGAGAGAGAAAGACGAGGGAAGGGAGAGGGAGGTAGGAGAGAAATGGAGAGAGAGGAAGGATGAGATAAGGAGGAGAGAAGGAGGGATAGAGAGATGGAGTTGGAGGCAGAGCGAGGAAAGGAAGAAGAAATACATAAAGAGGGAGTGGCAAGTGAGAGATGGAGAGAGAATGTATATGCTTATGGGTGAGATAAAGATACATAGGAGTGATGGGGACAAGGGGGGAGAGAAGGAGACAAGGGGGGTGATGGAGACAAGGGGGGAGATAAGGATAAAAGGAGAGAAATAGAAAGATAGATTGAGAATTATATAGAGCGATGGGGGAAGAGAGAGGATTGGAGGATAGAGAGAGATAGAGAAAGAAAGAGAACTGGGAGTCAAATAGAAGGAGGTGAGGGAGAAAGGGAGAGAGAGGAATGATGAGAGAGAGGAAGAGAATGATGGGGGAAGAGAGAGGATAGTAGGGGAGATAGAGAGAGAGAGAGATGGGGGAAGAGAAAGGGAGGTAGGAGAGAAAGGGAGAGAGAGGAAGGAAAAGAGAGGGGACTTGAAAGAGAGGAGGAGAGTGGGGATGAGAGAGGGAGGGATATAAATATGGATTTGGAAGGGGGGAGAGGAAGGGATTGAGAGATGGAGCTTGATGAGGAGAGAGGGAAGGAAGAAGAAAGATAGAGAGTGAGTAGTGGAGAGAGAGGGGGAGTGACAAGGGAGATATGAAGAGGGAGTGTGTATGTTTTGGGGTGAGATAAAGAGGCAAATAAGGAGATATGGAGAGAAGGGGGAGAGAAGGAGAGAGAGTGGCATATGGTAACAAAGTTGGAAGGTGAAGATATAGAGAGAGGGGGGGGAGAGAAAGGAAGAGAGAGAGAGAGTGAAGAGAGTTCGGGAAAGAGAGATGGAGATGGAGAGGGAGAGAGGGGGAGGTAAGAATAGAGACATAGAGGGTGAAAGGTGGACAGAGAGGGAGAAAGGGTAGCAGGAGGGAAGAGAGATAGAAGTGAGGGAGAGGGAGGGAAGGGGAAAAGAGAGAGAGAGAAATAGGGAGAGGAGGACGAGGCATTGATAGATAGATAGACTCGAGAAAGAGAGTTTATGTTTTGGAGTTGTTATACAAATATAGAGGTAGATAGAGATATAGATGTAAGGTGAAGAGAAAAAGAGATAGATGGAGAGAAGGAGGGAGGGACAAATGAATTGATAGATATGGAGGGAGAGAGAGCATGTGTTTAGTGGGGTGAGATAAAGAGACAAATAAGGAGAGATCGAGAGAAATATAGATATAGATGGGGGGAGAGAGGGAAGAGGAGAGAGATATAGTAACATAGTTGGAGAGTGAGAAAGAGAGAGAGAGAGCTGGGGGGAAAATAGAAGGAGGCAAGAGAGAAAGGGAGAGAGAGGAACATTGAGAGAGGGGAAGAGAGTGATAGGGGAAGAGAGAGGATTTTAGGAGAGAGAGAGAGAGAGAGAGAGAGAGAGAGAGAGATGTGGGAAGAGAAAGGGAGAGAGAGGAAGGAAAAGAGAGGGGACTTGAAAGAGAGGAGGAGAGAGGGGAGGAGAGAGGGAGGTATATAAATATGGATTTAGAGGGGGAGAGAGGGAGGGATAGAGAGATGGAGCTGGATGGGGAGATAGGGAGGGAAGAATAAATACATAGAGAGTGAGTAGTGGAGAGAGGGGGAGTGACAAGGGAGAGATGGAGAGGGAGTGTGTATATTTGGGGTGAGATAAAGAGACAAATAAGGAGATATGGAGAGAAGGGGGGAGAGAAGGAGAGAGAGAGGAAAATGGTAACAAAGTTGGAAGGTGAAGATAGAGAGGGAGAGGGGGGAGATGTTGCACTGAAAATTGTCATCTTGACATTCTGCTATCTGTATGAGCTCATTATCACACATTCTTTCCTCCTTTGCAAGTCTAAAACATCAGTTCCTCATGTCAAGCCTTAAAAATAAGAGAAAAGCTCTCAAAATTCTCTAAAACTCTAGTATCGCACTTTCTCTTTATCTTACCTGTGGTCCTGTACCTAATGTTCATGACTCCTGCGTACCTAAATGCACTCTCTCGGTGTTAAGGGTGCGGACCCCTATAAAAGATTAAAAAGGCGCAAACTAAACTCAAAAGCTCACTTTTAGTCATTTCTAGAAGCTTCTGGAAGAAATATTACAGTGGCAAGTCCACTTTTTTGAGGTTCATGTATCCCATACCTTAAGGAGCTAACCCCTTGATGTGAGGAGCTTATCCCTTTGAAGGAGGATTCTATCCCTTCATAGTTGGAATTGAAACCTCCTCTTTTGCACTATAAAAAGAGGCATTGAGCAGCCTCAAAGGGAGTTGAAGCTTTAGTGTTATTTGAGGTAAAGTGTTGTTGGAACTTAGAATCCTTTAGCTGAGATTTTGTGAGGAAGGATTACATACCTCTATTTGTCTCGGTTGGAAGAGTGCAAGGCTTGTTAGAGTAAAGGAGATTCCTGCTTCGGAACCCGGGAAGGCCTGTTCAACATCAAGGCTGAAAAGGTTGTAAGGTTCTTCTACTATTCAAAGTTAATACAAATAAATTTGTTTTTCTCAATAAGCTGTTAATTAACTATTTATTTTATGGATTCCTTGATCACAATGATAGATATGATTTATAATATTTACTATGTAGGTGCTATTTAATGTTTTCTTGTTTGTGATTGCAGGTCTGCAAAGATAACTCTTTCGAGCATTTGGAGGATGACTACTACGAACAAGCACTGGATCTAAGGTAAGGCCTTAACACCTTTGTAGTATTTACTTATAAATCGCATATGTCTAGAGAAAGATAGGTTTGTTTGTCTGTTTGTTGCTAGACTATCTTCTGATACTAGGGAGATCGGTCTTGTCCGCAAGATCGATTTATCCGGCCAACAAATTAGCGAATCCACTAGGGAATGAGTTTGGATTTTTGGTTTTCCTTTGTTTTGACTTGAGAAAATGATTTTTCTAGTTTTTGATTGATGTATACTTGCCTGGGTAGCTTATTTTTACTTTGCTTTGAAATGTTTTGAAATCTTTTGATTTTTTCTTGAACTTTTCTGGGGAGCTCACTTTGTCTTCTCACACAATGCAGGCATATTCACACTTTCCTTAAGTAACCAGTGTGGGACCGCACATGTTGCCTTTGAGCCCCGCAAACCCTATTAAAATTTTTTAAAATCTTCATATTTCTTCTTCCAGTTTAAGTTTAGATTTTTTTAGAACTCTTAGTCTCTTCCCAGATCTATATTTTTCCTATCAAAAACCTTTTGTGAATGAGTTCCAATTGTATTTGTGTTGTGAGTGATTCTCTAGAAGTTTTGCATACCTGGAGTGGTTTTCACTTGGTCTCTATAGTGACTCAAAGATTAGAAGCTTGAAATACGTCAGATCACACTGGTGTCTTTTTGTCTTCTTGATGAGTCTAACCTGGTTGCAAAATCCATCCTTTTTGAGAAATAGATCTAGTTTTCTCTTTGCAAATCTTTGAACAAGCTTTGTTATAAGTTTTGAATTTCATTTTTACAAAAGGAAACATATATGGATGTTTTTTGATTTTTATTTTTATTTTGTGCAAATGAATCCTTAGTTTACTGAAAAACTAAGCAAAACATTCTCAAAAGAAAAATTGAAGCTTTTATTCAATTACATTTTCGAAGTTTTTAGATATCAAAATTAGTTTTTCATAGTTTTGGTTGGTTTTCTAGAACTTGTAGATCTCTTTTGAAAGAAAATTTGTTTTTGTAGTTTTGAGTTTTGAAAGTGGAAGGGATTTATTGTGAGCATTGATTGTTTGTCTCTTTTGAGTTCTTATTGAAAAAACAAAAATATTTTCTTTTCATTTATTCTTCATGTTGAAAGAAAGAATTGTCTCTTAAGAAATTGCATTCTCGAACTCTTTCTTTAGCTAGATTTTCATTGAAATAAAAACAAATTGCTTATCATTTTAGGTGCATTTTTTAGTATGTTTGGAAGTCGAGTCTTCACACCATCAAAGTTTCATTTCCATACATATTGACTTAAAGAACAACCATAAAAGCAACGCATAATTAAAATTGAACTAGTAATTTTTTCTATTTGAAGGGCTCTTATCACCAATATAGCTTAGGCTAGTATCTTGGAGTAGGGAGTAATTAACTCTCCAAGATAGTTAAAACAAACAAGTAGATAAATCTTGTGGTAGGAAATAAATCCAATTGTAATTGGTACAATCTGGGAAGCTTCTCTTAAAGGAGTTAATCACGATATCATGTCCGAACCTTTAGGACAATCAATTATGTTTCATTGGGAAAGATAGAAGATTTGTGTGCATTACAAATGGTAAACCTCAGATTAACCATTGTCAAGGAGCCTAGGGTCACTTGTTGGTAAACCTCGGATTGACCATGTCAAGGAGCCTTCAAGGGGATTGAGCTTTGTTGCTCTTCCCTTGCGCGTAGAATTGGATCATAAACTATTCCCCCAGTTGTATTTGTTGCTGTTGGTAATGTTAGTGTCCATAAACTTAATATTATTTCCTAAGGTGATGGTGAAGGAAAGATCTCACTGTACCTGGAGTAGATGTTGACTAGACTCACTTAGACTTAATGGGGGGTTCTCTTCACTTGAGATGGTTTTGTGAAGAAACTTGTGCCAGTCTGTTTCATTAAGCAGGTTGTCGAGGTAACTGTTCCAACCACCCTTTCTATATTAAGCTTCTACTAAGTTTGATTTCATCACCAACTAGTGTTTTTTAGTACGGGAAGTTACTATTTATGTGTGGTTTGAACTCTTAGATTTTTAGGCATGTGATTCAGCTGTTTGTTCCTTTAGAGACTTTAGGTGTTTTTATTGAAATTTTCTTTGTTTGCGTGTGATTAATTGATATTCAATCGTGGCAGAATTACCGAGACAATCCCGGAGACTTCAAGGGAAGCCCCCTGAGTATACACCAAGTCAACTTGAAGGGCTGCATGCTCTAGTATCATCTAGTAGTAGTAGAATTCGATCAACAGAGGTCAGAATTTCATGTATAGTTGTTCATCCTGATCATAAAATACCCACAATAGAGCATATTCAAGAGCCGATTTCAGTTTCTGAAGTTACTGGTAGTATTTCTCCTTCCAGTGAAGTAGCTAAAGAACTTGAAATTTCTGAGCCTGACACTGAACCTACTGTTTTGGAACCATCCTCAGGATTTATTACTCCAACTTTGAGTGATCCTGGTTCACCTAGGGTAAGAAATATCATTACTAAAGATCTTCCTACAGGCCTCATTTCTATTGAAGAACTTGTTAGTCCAGACGAAGAAGTAACTCTTCCTGAATCCCCACAGTATTTGAATCTTAGGGAGCATGAATCCATTTTCTATAGCCCTATTAGGAGTGACGCTTGGTATTTATCTTTGAATTTTTTTTTAGAAAACTCGCGTCTTACTTTTTCACCACCTCGAATTCCTTTTCATCCTACGCCCAGAGGTTATTATCCTTCATCGATCATGTCAGGAGAGTCATCTATGTTTTCCCAAACACCGGAAATTTTTTTATATGGTGGTCCTTCTGTTCCTTTGGGGTTCCAAGCACTCTCTGGTACTTTCTTAGGAGAAACTCCTCGACCAAATGAACAAGTATTATCATCTGGTCTTAATGGAATTAAAAATAAAACGTCAAATTCAGAGAAAATCTTTATGATGTCTGGTAATATTCCAAATCCTCAACCTCAAGGTGGTCAGTTACCGCCTGGGGGGCAACCTCAAGGTAGTCAGTTACCACCTGGGGGGCAACCTCAAGGCAGTCTCTTACCACCTGGGGGGCAATTTCAGGGTAATTTTTTCCTCGGACAAACTGTAGGACAATGTTATGTCCCTATATCACTAGTATAGTCCCTTATTATTGTTAGTGTAAACTCCTGATTGTTATTATTGTACCCTTGTAACCCCCATTTTTTTATTATTGTGCCCTTAAAGTATTATTGTTAGGTCGGCTAGGATTACATTGTGGCCCACTAGGATTACATTATGGCCCCATGGACTCCTATATATAGAAAGGAGGTTTTGTGAATTGTATCATCCAAGAATTGTTCATTTATGTAATGTATTGGAGGTTTCCCCCTCGAAGTGGCTTATTTCTAAGGCGTTGATATCTCTTTTCTTCTATTTTTGGAGCCGGTTACACAACAATTGGTATCAGAGGTTTGGATTCTAGGGTTTCGCTACTCCAAACAGGTCATCGTGGCATTTTCGCTATAAATTTTTTTCTGCGAAGGTTAAGAAGCGAAAATTTTTAGGGTGCGAAGCCAAAATCCTGAGGAATATTTTCCAAAACTTTCAGAGCTTGGTTCACAATATTTTCAGAGATATGATCTGTGGAAGTTAGGTATTTTTTCAGGCTCCTAAACAAGTCATCGTGGAATTTTCGCTATAACTTTTTTTCTAATGAGGTTCAAAATCTGAAATGTTTATGGCGCGAATCTGAAATCCTAAGGAAACTCGTCAAAATATTTTAGAGCTTGGTTCACAATATTTTTGGAGATATGATCTGTGGAAGGTAGTGCTTTTTCAGGCTCCTGAATTTCATCTCAAAAAGGTGATCGTGGGAAAATTTCAATAACTCTCTCTCTGAGCATCAGATTGGAGTGCTGTAAAAATTGGTCGCAATTAAACAGACTACAGTTTCTTAGCTATCAATTTCAGAGGCGAAGGACAAAACAGTGACACGTGGCAAGTCGTACAAGTTTGCTATATGAACCAGTCCATAATTAGGTCATTGTGGGAGATTGGACATAACTTTGTCTTGGAGAATCCAAATCAAGTCAGACCAGTGGCATTCAAAAGAGGATTTAGAGGGCTACTTCAGTGCTAAATTTCAGATATTGAAAAGTTGCAATTACAGAGATAATACAATTTCAATATCGAGCTCCTCAAAAGCAAGTAAAAGGTGTGTATTTTTTTTCCGAATTGCATAAGTCTTGTTTGCAGAATCAGGTTGAATTGATTGCAAGGGCATATTGTAGATATCAATATTGGATTATAAAATGGCCCCTAAAAAGAATTCAACACCCATTAAGCCTTTGGAAAGATCTACTATGACTCATGAAGACGAAGAATTGCAACATGATCTATTGAAATTACAAGAGCAAGTGTAACAAATTTCACTCTCGCAAAGAGCAACAAAAAATGAAATGGAAGTTTTGAAGAAAGGCATGGAAGCTAAGATGGATGGCGTGCAAGCTAAGATGGATGGCGTGGAAGCTAAAATGGATGGCATGGAGGCTGGCATGGAATCTAAGATGGATGACGTGGAAGCTAAGATCGATGAGAAAATGGAAAACATGAAGAATTTTCTAAAAGAAGACATGGAAGGCTTGACAAAGTTGATACAAGAAAGGTTTCCTAATGGTGAAAAGATAGTAGAAGAACCTCATGATGAGAACAAAATAAATGTTAATTGTGATTTCATAAAATCTAATGTTGGCGGGAAGAACCACCATATTCCAAAGATGGATATGAGGAAGTTTGATGGAAAGGATCCTGTAACATGGATACTACAGATGGAGCAATATTTTGATCTCAATAATGTGCAAAACACACAAAAGGTACGCATCACAACTTTACATTTAGAACAAAATACATTTGTATGGTATCGATGGCTTTGCTCCCATAAAAAAATTGTCACTTGGTCAATTTTTACTGAGGAAATGATAGCACATTATGAGGATACAAAGAGAAACACCTTCTTTAGCCAATTGATAAATCTCAAACAAAAGGGTTTAGTGGGGGAGCACATTGAGGACTTCCAAAAATTGAATATAAGGGTAACTGATATTCTAGAGGAACACAGGATTGATCTCTTCATAGGCACTTTAAAGGATAACATCCAACATGAAGTTTGCGTTTTGGAACCTGATTCATTGGAGAAGGCATTCAGGTTGGCAAGAAAAGTTGAATGTAAAATTATGGCGACAAAGAAGCCTACCACTCAATTCTATAAAGAAGGAAGTGTTGCTACGCCTAGATTTCCACAACCTACAAGGTTGACACCACAAAAATTGGAAGAAAAAAGAGCAAAAGGGCTTTGCTACATTTGTGATAGCAAATACAGTAAAGGTCATAAGTGTGCTGAAAAGAAATTATTTTACATAGATTGTGAAGAAGAAGAATAAAATGAACAAGAAGAGGATATACACCAAGAACCAACCATATAAGAGGAAGAAATGAACCCGACCATATCATGTAATGCACTGGCAGAAATTACCACTCCTCAAACTCTCAAGATAGCAGGACAGATCAAGAAGAAAATGTAATAATGTTGAGTGATTCAGGTAGCACCCATAATTTTATTCATTGCAAGGTAGCCCAGGAATTAAATTGTTTCCTATACCCATCACCAGAATGCCAAGTGATGGTTGCAAATGGAGGAACTATAAATTGCTCTGGGAAATTCCATAATATCAAGATAACCATGGGGGAATAAGTATTGACTAGTCCAATGCTTTCCATTCCTATGGGAGGTGCTGATGTTGTACTAGGAGTACAATGGTTATAATCTTTGGGGACGATAGCTTTTAATTTTCAATAAATTTTCTTGAAATTTTTTTCAGAAGGAAAGGAATTTGAATTACGAGGTATTACAGGGAAGCCAAGAAGGATAATAAGCTCTAATGTCATGACAAAGCTTCTAAAGAAATAACAACAAGGCGTAATTGCACAATTATGCTCACTAGAAGTTCCAACATCAAAATCATCTATTCCTGCAGATCTCCAACAAGTATTGGACAATCATTCCAATGTGTTTGAAACTCCTAAAGGACTCCCACCTATTCGTGATCATGATCATGCTATTCAGTTGATTCCATGAAGTGTTCCTCCAAACATCAGGCCTTATAGATATCCTTACGTCCAAAAGAGTGATATTGAACATATGATTGTAGAAATGTTAGAGGCAGGTATAATTCAACCTAGTCAAATTTCTTTCTCTACTCCTGTAGTATTGGTACACAAGAAGGATGGATCATGGCGAATGTGTCCGGATTATAGGGAGCTGAATAAGCTCACCATTAAAGATAAATTTCCCATTCCTGTGATTGATGAATTATTGGATGAATTACATGGAGCAATTTATTTTACCAAGTTGGATCTTCGTTCAGGATATCATCAAATTAGAATGAAGACTCAAGATATTCCAAAAACAGCATTTCGAACTCATGAGGGTCATTATGAATTTTTGGTCATGCCTTTTGGCCTTACCAATGCACCTTCTACATTTCAAGGGTTGATGAATTCAATTTCAAACCCTTCCTTACGAAATTTGTGCTAGTATTTTTTGATGATATACTAATCTACAGCAGGTCTTCGAAGGATCATGTTGAACATGTTGATAGGGTGCTCAAACTATTGCAGGAGAAACAATTATATGCAAAAAAATCCAAATGTTTCTTTGGAGTACAAGAGGTGGAATATCTGGGTCATATTGTATCTCACGAGGGTGCTAAGGTAGACCCTAACAAAATTAAAGCCATTAAGGAATGGAAAGTCCCCACAACCATAAAGCAGTTGCGAGGATTTCTCGGGTTAACAGGGTATTATTGCAAGTTTGTTAATAATTATGGGAGAATAGCAACACCTCTAACAACATTATTGAAGAAAGATGCATTTTCATGGACTCCTGAAGCAACTAAGGCCTTTGAACATCTTAAAGAGGCAATGTGCCTAGTGCCTGTCTTAGCTACGCCAGACTTCACAAAAGCCTTTATTATGGAATGTGATGCCTCAGGAAATGGAATTGGTGCTGTTTTAATGCAGGAAGAAAGACCCATTTCTTTTGAAAGTCGTCCAGTCAAAGGAAAGTATTTACAGAAACCTATTTATGAGAAGGAAATGTTAGAAATATTGCATGCACTAAAGAAATGGCGAACTTACCTAATGGGAAGACACTTCAAGGTAAAAAACTGATCATGATTGTCTTAAACACATTTTGGAACAAAGACTATCTTCAGAAGAGTAGCAAAAATGGGTCACAAAGATGTTGGGTTATGAATTTGAAATAATCTAGAAAAAAGTAAAGCTTAATGTTGTTGCAGATGCACTCTCAAGAAAGAATGAAGATGTGGAAGCATTGCTTTGTGCCATTTCTATTATCCAACCAGATTGGATAACTAAAGCAAGAGATGAATGGAAGAAGGAAAAAATGTATGGACACTCATTCAAAGGTTGCAGCAAGATCCTAGTACATCTGATACATTTAGTTGGAAAAATGATTCCTTATGGTACAAATATCGCTTATATCTTTGTAATAATTCCCAACTAAAACAAAAGATTCTTCTAGAATTGCACACTTCTCCTTTAGGAGGACACTCGGGATTTTTAAAAACTTACCAAAGGGTGAAGAAAGAATTTTTTTGGGATGGCCTTAAATCTGATATTCAAAATTTTGTGACGGAATGTTTGGTTTGCCAACAGAATAAAGTTGAGACAATTAAGACCCCGGGACTTCTACAACCTTTATCCATTCCAAGTCAACGTTGGGAGGAGATTTCAATGGATTTTATCACAGGTTTACCTAAGTCCGAAGGAAAGAATGTCATCATGGTGGTAGTTGATAGACTTACCAAGTATGCACACTTTTGTGCATTATCTCATCCATTTAAAGCAAGTACATTTGCTACTACATTTATGGACAGAATTCAAAAGCTACATGGAAGCCCAAGGGTTATTGTGAGAGACAGAGATCCCATTTTTACTGGAAATTTTTGAACGAAGTTATTTTCTTGTTTGGGTACTCAATTAGCTCATAGCTCATCTTATCATCCTCAATATGATGGTCAAACTGAGATAGTAAATAATATTTGGAAGGATATCTTCGTTGTTTTGTATTTGATAAACAAACACAATGGATCAAGTGGTTACCTCTTGCTGAATGGTGGTATAACACTTCCTTCCATACTGCAGCAAAAATGACCCCATTTATGGCACTCTATGGATATCATCCACCATCCATCACATCATCTTTAAGGGAAAATTCGAAGGTTCAAGCAGTGGAAGATCACATCGAGCATCAGCAAGAAGTTCTCCAACTCTTAAAGGATAACCTGAATTTGGCACAAAATCGAATGAAATAACAGGCAGATCAACATCGCAGCGAGAGAAGTTTTGATGTAGGAGATTGGGTATTTTTACGGCCACAACCATACAAACAAATGTCCCTCAAGCAAGCTAAGAAGGATAATAAATTGTCACCAAAGTACTATGGTCCTTACAAGGTGTTGCAAAAGATTGGTTCTATGGCATACAAATTGGAGCTTCCTGCTTCTTCGCGAGTACATCCAGTTTTCCATGTTTCATGCTTGAAGAAGGTTATAGGTGAAAATCTTCCAGTTCAAACAATATTTCCAGAACTTGATGAGAAAGGAAAAATAATATTGGAACCTGAAGTGGTCATGGAAACAAGAACTCGACAGCTACAGAATCGATCAATTTCAGAGTATCTCATCAAGTGGAAGAACTTACCCACTGAAGATTCTACATGGGAGGATGAGAATTTTATACAAAAGCACCCAGAGCTACTCAAGCGTTGAGGACAACACTTTTTTTGAAGGAGAGGGTCATGTTAGGTCCCTATATTACTAGTATAGTCCCTTATTCTTGTTAGTGTAACCCCTTTATTGTTATTATTGTACCCTTGTAACCCCCATTTTGTTATTATTGTGCCCTTAAATTATTATTGTTAGGTCGACTAGGATTACATTGTGGCCCACTAGGATTACATTATGGCCCCATGGACTCCTATATATAGAAAGGAGGATTTGTGAATTTTATCATCCAAGAATTGTTCATTTATGTAATGTATTGGAGTTTTCTCCCTCGAAGTGGCTTATTTCTAAGGCGTTGATATCTCTTTTCTTCTATTTTTGGAGCTGGTTACACAACAGACAATATTATTTTGGAGAACAACCTCAAGGAAAGTACATACCTCAAGGTTATCAACGTTCGGGATAGTACATACCCCAAGGTCAACCCCAGACTCAGTATGTTCCTCAGGGTCCTTATCAACCCCAGATTCAGTACGTGCCTCAAGGTTATCAACCTCAAGGTCAGTACCCAACACAAGGTTTTCAACCACCTTTTGTTCAATCATTTGTACAAGGAGTTGGAAATTTACCACGTAATTATCAACCCTACATTCAACCAAGCTATGGTCCTTCATATGCACAACCTTATACGGGACAATACCCTAGAATGAACATGGTGTGGGATCCCTCCCAAATTCGACAGACTATGCAACCTAATGTGAAGTTACCTAATCAACCTAGATAGCCTTTGGTTTCTGGTCCAACCCAGCAACCTGTCCAGCCTACTATTCAAATCCCTACACCTGGTTATGTTTAGCAGCCTGGGCCTAGTACACCTCAGACTCTGCCTTAAACTGCTGCAACTACTGCAACACCTGTTCAACCTACAACACCTGTTTTTGGAGTATGTGTAGCTCCGGTTACTTCTATCCCTGCATCTGTGCAAATTCCTCAAGTCTCTGTGCCCCTATCAGGACCTACAGTTCAGACTTCGATCTAGATACCTATAGGACAAGCTGGTACAAGTACTATTTTCACAAGTCAACCACAATTCACATATCAACTGTACCAGAGACAGTATCAATTTGGTCTCGTTGCACAGAACCCAGTTTATTAGTATCAACTGTATCCTGGCTATACTTATCAACAGCCTCAACAACCCCAGTTTGGTCCGGTTAATCCTAGTTTCCTGGGAGGTTATACCATTCCTAATGTAAATTCGATTCCGAGTTATCCTGGATATCCTCCTCCTAGAACTGCTCTTATTACTGAAGGTTTTCATGACCCTAACCATCAGTTACCATTTATTGCAACTTTGTATTTACCTGATTTTTCGCGCCTTACGAATGATCCAATTTACTATCTTCCGTATTGGCTGCCATTGCCACATGAGTTGCCTAGTGATATACCAAAATTGAAGGGTAAGTCAGGAGAGGATCCGTCAAATCACGTTATGACTTATCACCTCTAGTGTGCGTCTAATTCGATAATTGATGATTCAATTTGCTTACGTCTTTTTCAATGAACTCTTATTGGTCTTGCTGCCAAATGGTACATTGAGTTACCACGAGGCTCTCTTAATAATTTCAATTAGTTAGCAACCGCTTTCTTAACTCATTTTTAGTTGCCTGTCAGATATGAAAACAGCACGAAACTATTGAATTCACTAAAATAATCCACGTCCACATATAATTCTGATCATATTCACGAATGGCGACGTAGAAGGAGTTTAGTGAAAGTTTTCATTCCGGATCAAATTTTGGCGGAATGGTTCATTAAATCATTGTTACCCAAAATCACTGAAGATGTAGCTAAGGGAGGAGTTGTTACTGAGAAGCAATTCATTTCCCAGGCTTAGTACCTTGACCTCGT
This sequence comes from Pinus albicaulis, assembly GCA_034641835.2. Taxonomy (NCBI): domain Eukaryota; kingdom Viridiplantae; phylum Streptophyta; class Pinopsida; order Pinales; family Pinaceae; genus Pinus; species Pinus albicaulis. The sequence continues at coordinate 1,496,830,257 of CM076581.1, forward strand.
TTACATGCAGTCAGGTTCTTTACATGAAAAAATCCATGATCTTCTAAAACATGGTCAAATAACTGCAAGTCCTTTAGGGTCTCATGCCGCTGATGGTATGATTGGTTCATTTAGTTCTAAAAGCAAGAATAAATCTTCAAAGAATTCTTCTCCTATAATAACTTTACCTGATTCCCCGAAAGGAGATTCTTCCGTTGAAGTTTCTGCTGACATCCATGTCGTAGAGTCAACTACGACCAAATCTAAATCTAGTGGTAAAAAGAAGGGGAAGAATTAAAAAAAAAAATTTCAAAAGATAAAATAAATAAAAATGAATCTAATGACGAAAAACGCAAACCTCGCTATCCTTGTTTCATTTGCGATGAGGATCATTTTACTAAAGAATGCCCACATCGAGCAGAGGTTTCGAAATTCGTTAAAGGTTCTCAACAACCTACTGTATTGAAGGATCCTTTTCCTACTCAAGATAGTAATATGATTGGTTCTACCTCGAACGCCTTAGAAGAACCCGTTATGATGATGTCTCATGTCAGGATTGCGACGCAATTGCAATATTATGGTATTAAAAATCCTGTTGGTGATAAAGAAGTAAAATATTCTAATTCAAACACATCAACTACACCTCCTCTTGTTTCTGATCCGCTACAAATCGAGAAAACCAACTCAGAATTAGTAATCAAACTGCCTTCTAAAGGTGTACTTCGTAAATCAGCTTCCAATCCACATGTGAGAGCTGCTCAGAATTACAACATTGTTGAGGATTTAGCTATTTCCCCTTTAGCAATGTCGGCTTTGGAAGTGCTACAATCGTGCCCAGCACAACGTAAATTACTATTGTCTGCCATAGGAGTTGTCGATATTTAGGATTCAAACCTAATAATCTTCAATTTAGAGAATAGTACACCCCGCCTACCCCATCAAATGGCTTTCTAGATTCCATTTTTAGTCAAAAACAGACCCGTATTTCGGACTGTGATTGATGAAGGGGCTTCTATGTGTATTATGTCGATCCAGTGTTGGAAATTTCTTGGTTCTCCTACACTCAATCATTCTCCAACAATTCTAAAGGCTTTTGATGGTCGAGGGTTCCATCCTTTTGGTATTTTGCAGGCTTTACCTATAGGGGTCGAAGGAAAAACCGTAAATCTAGATGTGGAGGTGGTTGATGCCCCTCTAGATTACAACCTTCTCCTGGGTCACAATTGGTCTTATGCTATGACTGTTATTGTTTCATCGGTCTTTTGGCTTATCAAGTTTCCGCATCAAGGAAAGAGAAATAAAATAGACCAGCTGACTTATTTCTCATCTGATCTAGCCTCTATAGAAACTATCCAGCACATCAGTAAAATGGCTATCCCTTACAAGGATGTCAGCGTAGGTTTGATTAAATATTCTGGTTTACTAGGAACTTTTTCATTTCCTGCTCCTAACGTATCGCCTCATATCAAAAATATTCTTATGATTTCATCGAATATAGTTAATTTTGATGATCCTTAGATCGTACCTTCCAATTCCGAGGTGGATTCATTTGATGGCACGATGCCTTTGAGTCCCTTTGAAATTGCATATCAGGCTATACAGTCGTTTTCTGATCCTTCTTCAACCAAAATTGATCCAATGAATGTGATCCCTGAGGAATAAATTTCTATATTTAGCTCAGCTACAACGACATTTCCTGATCTTGTTCATACTGATGATCAGATTCCTTAACTTTTGTCAGTTGATGATTTACCATGGGAAGATCTACATCACCGATCTTCATTTTTACCTGAGTTGGATCATTTTGAAAATGATTTCTCTTCTATTTTTACTACTGAATATGTCAAAGAATCGCATAATCCATTGCAACATCCTGATTCTGAGGTAAATTTGGAAAATATTTCTAGAATGGTTCCTCTTGACATTTCGATTAAGCCAGGAATTATTGAAAATATTAATATAGGTGCTTCCTGTATGGATGATGAAATCCAAACTTATAAAGCCCTATTTCAAGAATTCCATGACGTGTTTGCTTGGTCATATGAAGAAATGCCAGGAATTGATCCGTCAATTTTTGTCCATGAAATTAAGACTTACCCAGATGCTAAACCTGTTCGACAACACTTACGTCAAATACATCGAAGAAAAGTTGTTGCTATCAAAGCCGAAGTTGAGAAACTACTTCGCGCAGGTTTCATTTATCCAATTCCTTTAACCGATTGGATATCGAATATTTTTCCTGTCAACAAAAAACAAGGAACGATAAGAGTATGTATCGACTATAGGGATATTAATCGAGCTTGTCCTAAAGAAAATTAGCCAACCCCCTATATTGATCAAATTATCGATGATTGTGCTGGTAATGAAATGTTCTCCTTTATGGATGTATTTTCCGGTTACAATCAAATAAACATACTCCCTGCTGATCAACCTAAAACAACTTTCATTTGTCCGTGGGAAACATTTGCTTACTGCAAACTACCCTTTGGATTGAAGAACGCTAGAGAAACTTTTCAAAGGGCTATGTCTTACTCATTTCATGAGATCAGGCACATTGTGCATCCTTATCTCGATGATTTACCTGCCCATTCATCATGTAGGGCCGATCATCTCACTCATTTACGAGCTATCTTTATGAGATGTAGGCATTATCGAATTTGGTTGAATCCACACAAATGTGTTTTCTGTGTAGAATCAGGTCACTTACTGGGATTTTTCGTTTCCAAAGCAGGCATTTGTGTTGATCCGTCAAAGGTTGAAGCTATTTTCAATCTACCTCCTCCTTTGACTCTGCGCCAACTCCAAAGTTTGCAGGGGCAAGAAAAATTTTTACGTCGATTCATTCCTAACTACGCCAAGTTAACAAAGGGTTTTACCAGGTTGTTAAAACAAGATGTTCCATTCTTTTGGGATGATATCGCTAATTGATCTTTTGATGCACTCAAACACGCGTTGATCCATGCACCATTACTACATCCTCCCAATTAAAACCGGGATTATTTTTTCTACCTCGTCGCTTCTCATTCCACCATTGGGATGGTTTTAGTTGAGGAAGATGAATTCACCAATGAACATGTGATTTACTATCTTAGTCAAAATCTGCATCCGATTGAGATCAAACACACGCATGTAGAGAAATTGGCCTTGGTAGCTGTTCAAGCTGTCTAAAGATTTCGTCACTACATCTTATTACGCAAAACCACAGTGATTTCTAACTGTAACCCTATGATGTACATCTTAACCAAAAAATTTCTAGGGGGTAAGTATTCCAAATGGATAGTTATCCTGTAGGAATTTGAAAAATCCAAGGCAAAGAAATCTTTGGTTTTTGTCGAACTGATGTGTGATTTCCCGTGTACTGATACTAAAACTGTGGTGGAGTAGCCCATTGTGGATGAATCCTTGTTTCTTATCAGTACTCTTGATCCTTGGTATGGGGATATTATTGTTTATCTCCAAACCCAATCTTTTCGGCCTGAAATCTCACGATATCAGCAATGGAAAATACGTTTCCAATCCCAACAATACAATATTATTGGTGATACACTCTATTGTCGTGGAGCGGATTCTGTTTTCCGAGGTTGTCTTACTCATGAAGAAGTTGAGAAGGTTCTAAATTACTGCCATTCTAGAGCATGTGGCGGTCATTTGTCTAGGTATGCCACAACCCAAAAGATATTGCGCGCTGGTTATTTTTTGTTGTCCTTATTCAAAGATTGTATTTATGCAGTCTGGAAATTCTACAATTGTCAGATCTTTGATCGTAAAATGCATGCACCACCCACTCCTCTTCACCCTATAATTGCTGTTGGTCCTTTCGCAAAGTGGGTTATTGACTTTATTACATGTAACCCTCACTCGGTCGGGGGGCATGCTTATATTATCTTAGCGGTAGATTATTTTACTAAGTGGCTCAAGGCGATGCCTACATTTTCAGCAGACGACAAGACTGCGACAACTTTCGTATTCAATCATATAATTTCTAGATTCAGTGTTCCTCAAGATATCATTACGGATCATGGAAGTCACTTTCAAAATATCATGATGACTGAACTGACAGATCAACTTGGCCTGTGCCACGATAGTTCTACTCCATATTACCCACATGCTAATGGTCTGGTTGAAGCTATCAATAAAGTTTTAGTCACTATGATCAAACGAATCATTGGTATTCATAAGTCAAATTGGCATTCCATGTTATTTTCAGCACTTTGGGCATATCATACCTTAGTAAAAACATCAACTGGTTTCACTCATTTTCAACTAGTTTACGGTTTGGAAGCTGTGTTACCTATTGAATGAGAAATTTCATCATTAAATTAGCCATAGAATTACTCCCAGCTACTTCTGAAGAGGAGAAACTTTTTTTGTACTTAGCTCAGCTAGATGAGAATCGACGCATTGCTGCATTAGCAAATGAGGCTCATTCAAAACGAATAAAAGCTCAGTACGACAGAATTGTTACACCTCGCAATTTTTTAGAAGGAGACCTAGTTTTAATATACGATCAAGCGAATGATAAGCTAGGGCCTAGAAAATTTGTACCTATGTGGCATGGTCCTTACATTGTTAAGAGAAAGCTGGCAAAAGGGGTCTATGAACTGATATATTTTTACGGAGTCTCCTTAGATAAACCCAGAAATGGGCTTTATCTGAAGAGATATTATGCTTAAATTCTGAGTGGAGATTTTTGTTAGATTAGTTTCTTTACTGCTTGCATGTCTTAGATTAGAAAAGCGTGCCTAATTTAGAGTGTGTTCTTATCACTATTCCTGCTTATCTGGGTTTTACTCTTGATATTGCAGATGTCGACGTCTCTTCAAACATATATTGGTTTTGCTGATGGTGCTTATCATAGTACATGGAACATTTCTTGCGCAGCTTGGGTTATCTATTCACCCTCTGATGAGTTAGTGTCCATGCATGTGGTAAGCCTTGGTCAAACAACGAATAACATTGCAGAGTATAGTTCAGTGATTGAGTTATTATATGAATCCATATCATTTGGAATTTGGAGTTTGATTGTTAGGTTGGATTCTGAACTCGTGGTATTACAGCTTAACAGGGTTTATGCCATTAGAAATCCAATATTATTATGGTTATTTTTTAAGAGTTCGTCTCTTGGAATGTGAATTTGATTACATTGAATATCAACATATTCCAATACATTTAAATACTTTAGCAGATGCAGTTGCTTCTAGTATGATAAATAGACATTTGCAATAATAAAAACAGTAAATTATACAACATTTGATAATATGTTACACAAGATAGCTGGTAATAATGATATATCATAGCATAGAAGTGTGTTTCAAAATATACACCGTCTTCGATCATAGGTTGAAAAACACCTTATGATCGGAAAAAATCATAATACAAAAAGTCAAAAATGTTATGAGTCTACAAATCAATCATCCTATCCCTAGTGATGATCACGATAAGAAGCCACTGCTCGGGCCACCCTACACAGGAACCTCCTAAAAGGTCCTGGGACACCAATCACATATCTCTGTAACCTAAGTGGAATATCATCTATATCAGTCTCTAGAATATCTAGTGTCAAGCACTCTATATGATGCTCCAAGTCGGTCACGATCTCTGTTGATTGGCCCTGTGGGGCTGGTGCTGCTGCAGCTAGGTGTCTCCTCTCATAAGGCTGGAGAGTGGCTGGTCGTCATGGGCCCACATCTGCATTTAAACTTTTGATTATTAGTTTTGGATGATTAAAATATATATAAAAAATTAGAACTTAGAAAATTTTGAAAATGGTTTTTACCTGAATCATCCCACTATTCTCTTGCTAGGAGAGTCATGTCTAAGTCACCGCGAAAGTCCATCCGGGCATATGGAAAGTCCTCTATAACAAAAATTTGGCGTTCCAGCCAATGAAAATATGTAGAAGGAAATCGAACAACCTCTATGACCTCGGTGTGACGGGCCATTAAATCAACCCAACGAACCATCCTAGGCTCTTAAGGTCGACTAGCATCGACAGGAATGTGCTGCGGGGCTAACATGGGGATCCTATCTAGAGAAAAGGTGACTACAATGGATCCATATCCAAATTTTTTTAGCTTTCCATTATTTGCTCTGGTTATTTGGCCTTTCACATTTGCCAACACAACCTCGCACGAGCTGAAAATGGTGCCTCGAAAATAGTCTACTGCAATCCGCATTTGGGATCCAGTAGCCACATGTAATGCTACACTCCCACACATTCTAGTAACAGTGAATGTAATGACCTTAAGCTCAGGTCAGATGATATTTTTAATATCAATCCATTTATCCTTGGGGTTTACTCGATCATCGCAAAACTCTAGTCGAAGACTAGCGACAGACTGGCCACCTAGCCTAGTCCCAAACTGAGATATTTGTTTGCCCCTTTTGGACAAACCAATCAAAAAATATATATCCTCTGGCTCAATTTCGAGTCGTTGGCCACCAATAACAAAACACTGGTCCTAAGGGTCCCATTTGTTTACCAGCCATGTCAGGAGGTCTACTTGAGCCCTCATGCCCTGTATGGCCCAAAACATGTATAAATCACATGCTCTTAATGACTGCATTGTAGGCAAATGATTCATTGCAGCATTATCTATATCCTCGTGCTTGCGTTCTCTCCAAGTAAGCATTTTGAATGTCCTACAATACATAAAAAAGACATATTAGAATAATCTTGTTTGAAACATTTTGGGCGGAAATTGAGAAATTTAAGTTTGAAATTTCATTGCACGGGGTTCGCACCCTTTGCGCATACACAGTGCGTATATACGCACAAGCATTGTGCAATAGGTGCGAACCCAGGACTTTTTTTTCTACGAAGAAAAAAGTCAGGGTCCGCAGGGCCCGCGTGTTACACCTGTGGACCCCCACAAGCGATTATTTCAACCTATTTTTCCTTAAAAAAATGAAATTTAAAGCCTAAAAAAAAATGTAAATAGATGAAATGCAAGTTAAGGAGGATGTGGATTACCTGGAGCTGACAGTTCTCGATTCTAATGGACGGATTTTCTAGAATCTTCACAGGAAATTTTTTACCCAAAAGCTCTCACTTTTCATCCTGAACTCAAATGGTAAAAATGAAGTTAGAAAAGCCCTTTTATAAGTTTTTTCGAATAAATGAATTTTTAATTTGTTTATTTTTCACTTTAAAAAGGTAATTTTTGAAATAATTTTTATTTATCTTAAATAGGTATGTGTAATGTTTCGATTTTTTGTGCAGAAAATTGGATTTTCGAGAAAATTGATCATTTTTCAACAAAGAGCATGCTTTTATCACTTTCTCAGACTCTTTCAAAAAATTTATGAAAAAGCGAAAACCTGGAGTCCTATTTTAAGCTCTTTTTAGACTCTCAAAAATTGAAAAGATTGTCGAGCACTTGATTATTCAAACTCGTTAAAATAAATGAATGATCGTCCTTTCAGTATAAGTTTACCTCTTTTACGGATTGAAATGCACTATTTACGAAAAAGGTATACGTTGACTAATTACGGTCAATAGAGTTCTCTCCTAAATTATTTTATCCTTTTTCGGGCTCGAGAGACTAAATTTACGAAAAAGTACACCCATGGAGTTTTCTTAATTTTTTCCTCTGACTCCCTAAAATTGAAAAACATCGAGTTTCTCCATACTGGACTCGTTAAAATTTAACAGTAAAGGACCTGTTCAATTTTAAGCAGGAACGAACCACTCCTTCTTAGGGTTCAAATCTTAAACTAAATTGGACTCATCTGGAGGATGAGCTTATAAACAAGCAAATGTTATCCTCCTCAAGCTTGTCAAAAAATAAAGAGGTACTTGCTAGAAATGGTGGGGGAAAAGAGAAAAACGAACCTATTTGTTACATTTGGACTATTCAGAAAATTGTTAACCACTCTTGAACATGACACTTTTGTTCACCTAGGTTGGGAAAATCCTTTGCCTAACAGTTAATAAAACCATATTGAAAGTCTTCAGCCAGTTTCTGGGTATTAGCTTTGGGTCAATTGTCACCACACAATCTGCAGTGTCGTTATGTGTTCAAGAGGATAGTTCAAACAAACCATTCATTTTCAAAAAAATTGTCTTCCATTTTGACCATCCCTGAGTCAGTCCTTGCCAATATATTTCTTAAAAACTTGATCTATGATTTCGTGTTGTGGGCTTGCCTATGACAAATCACTTTCTATCGACTACGGCTCATTATCTAGGAAGTTGATGTAGAAATCTTCAGTACATTCAAATCTGCATGCCTCAATGGCAGGTTTCTCACCTTCGATGATAGGTTGCATCATTGACCTTCGATTGAATGATTTCGTGACATGTTCGACTTCATCTCATTCATTCACATTTCATGGATTGTACTGAGTACTTTGAGGGCCATTCACATTATTGGTGGTTACTCTCACACTTGCTAACAGTTTACATTATTGACTGGTAATCAAGTGGTTTCTACCATGTTCAACTTCGACACATTCATTCACATGGATAGAATCGTACTAGTTCGGGAAGTGGAAATCAAGACCCTGGATCTAGTTTCTACCATCCAGGCTGCGAGGAATTTTGTTATTCATTTATACAGTGGACTATTCATAAACAGATGGTTGTGTCCATACTATGTCTACACATGTCTATACTGTTGATGAATTGAAAATCATTCCTATATCAGAACAATTTAATTCAGTTTCTAGTTAGTTTTGATTTGAGTATGGGAATGCCTACCTCAACGATGATATGTCTACATATATACATTTTTCATTTTAATGTTTTTACAGGTTCTGACTGGGGTGTCCACAGGATGATCCTTGAAATGATAAAGTACTTCACTCTTCGTATATGACAGACTCTATCTTCATCTATTACAGACTTCACACTTCAGGGGGCAATCTGTTGCATTGAAAATTGTCATTTTGACATTCTTCTATCCGTATGAGCTCGTTATCACTCATAATTTCTTCCTTTGAAAGTCTAAGACATCAATTCCTCATGTCAAGCCTTAAAAATAAGAGAAAAGCTCTCAAAAGTCTCTAAAACTCTCATATCACACTTTGTCTTTATCTTACTTGTGGTCCCGCACCTAATTTTCATGACTCCTGCGTACCTGAACGCACTTTCTCTATGTTAAGGGTGCGGACCCCTGTAAAATATTAAAAAGGCACAAAGTAAACTCAAAAGCTCACTTTCAGTCATTTCTAGAAGCTTCTGGAAGAAATCTTGCGGTGGCAAGTCCGCTATTTTGAGGTTCATGTATCCCATACCTTCAGGAGCTAACCCCTTGATGTGAGGATCTTATCCCTTTGAAGGAGGATTCTATCCCTTCATAGTTGGAACTGAAACCTCCTCTTTTGCACTATAAAAAGAGGCATTAGGCAGCCTCAAAGGGAGTTGAAGCTTTAGTGTTATTTGAGGTAAAGTGCTATTGGAACTTAGACTCCTTTAGCTGAGATTTTGTGAGGAAGGATTACATACCTCTATGTGTCTCGGTTTGAAGAGTGCAAGGCTTGTCAGAGTAAAGGAGATTCCTGCTTCGGACCCCGAGAAGGCCTGTTCAACATCAAGTCTGAAAAGGTTGTAAGGTTCTTCTACTATTCAAATTTAATACAAATAAATTTTGTTTTCTCAATAAGATGTTAATTAACTGTTTATTTTATGGATTCCTTGATCACCATGATAAATATGAGTTATAATATTTACTATGCAGGTGCTATTTAATGTTTTCTTGTTTGTGTTTGCAGGTCTGCAAAGATAACTCTTTCAAGTGATTGGAGGATGACTACTACGAACAAGCACTGGATCTAAGGTAAGACCTTAACACCTTTGTACTATTTACTTATAAATCGCATATGTCTAGAGCAAGATAGGTTTGTTTGTCTATTTGTTGCTAGACTATCTTCTGATACTAGGGAGATCGGTCTTGTTTGCAAGATCGATTTATCTGGCCAACAGGAGACGAAGGAAGAGAGAGAGTGAAGAGAGGTCAAGAAAGGGAGAGGGAGAGGGAGAGGTTGAGAGGGGGAGGTAAGAATAAAGACATAGAGGGTGAAATGTGGGAGAGAGAGAGAGATGGAGTGATAAAGAATATGGAGAGAGAGGCAGAAAGGATAGCATGAGGGAAGAGATATAGAAGCGAGAGAGAGGGAGGCAAGGGTAAAAGAGAGAGAGAGAGGAGGAGAAGCGAGTGATATATAGATAGATTGGAGAAAGTGAGTATATGTTTTGGAGTTAATATAGAGAGATAGAGGGATATATATATATATATAGATGTAAGGTGAAGAGAAAAATAGATAGATGGAGAGGAGGGAAGGACAAAGAAATTGATAGATATGGAGTGAGAGAGAGTGTGTGTTTGGTGGGGTGAGATAAAGAGACAAAGAAGGATAGATGGAGGGATATATAGATATATATGGGGGGAGAGTGGGAAGAATATTTCTTGCAATAGATGCATTGATTTCAGTGTAGATGGTGATTTATAATCCTATTTGATTACTTTCACTATATGCATTGATTTTGGTGTAGATATTGATTTATAATGATATTTGATTACTTGCACTAGATGGACTGATTTTAATGTAGATGATTTCTAATCCTATTTTATTGCTTGCACTAAATGCATTAATTTCAGTGTAGATGATGATTTCTAATCCTATTTGATTGATTTCACTAGATGCATTAATTTTCAATGTAGATGTTGATTTCTGGTTATATTTGATTTCTTGCACTAGATGAATTAATTTCAATGTAGATTATTTTTAATCCTTTTTTATTGCTTGCACTAGATTCATTGATTTCAGTGTAGATGGTGATTTCTAATCCTATTTTATTGCTTTCACTAAATGCCTTGATTTCAGTGTAGATGGTGATTTCTAATATTATTTTATTACTTGCACTAGATGCATTAATTTCAATGTAGATGTTGATTTCTAATTATATTTGATTTCTTGCACTATATGCATTGATTTAAATGTAGATGATTTAACTAAATTCATTGATTTAAATGTAGATGATTTATAATCCTATTTTATTTCTTGCACTGAATGCATTGATTTCAGTGTAGACGGCAATTTCTAATCCTATTTGATTGCTTGCACTAGATGCATTGATTTCAGTGTAGATGTTGGTTTTAAATCCTATTTTCCTACTTCCACTTGGCACATTTATTTGAGTGTAGATGTTGATTTCTAATCATATTCGATTACTTGCGTTATATGAATTGATTTCAGTGTAGATGTTGTTTTCTATTATTATTTGATTTCTTGCATTAGACGCATTGATTTTAGTGTATATGTTGATTTCTGATTTGATGTAATTGGATGTATGGTGGTACATTAATTTTGAAGTCATTGGATTAATAGTGTGCGATGATTTTAGTGTAAGAAAAATAAATTATTGACATTGTACAATGATTTTTGTGTTATAGTAATTAAACCTATTAATATTGGAGAGCAAGAGAGACAAGGTATGATGTTTACTACAACACCTTGAGCTAAATATTTAAATGGTTTACGATTCCAAGTGTCCTTTTCAAATAATCAATATGAAAATATGATAAAACTAACAAGGGTGAAAATAATAATGGCAGAAGAAAATTGTTTTAAATCAATCACAATGAAGACTATTCGTAATTGAATACATTCTTATTATTCATAGTTTCTATCATTCAATAACTAATCAAATTTAAAACTAAAATGACTCAATAAATCTTAGACATATTTAACATATTTAAAATGGTTATATTAATATTAGATGTATTTACATATTATTGATAAAATTAAGCATATGTTCCTCATACTATCGATAGATTTTCCTTGGTCGCACACGACTAAAACCAACCTAGATCCATCTTAACTCTGGATCTATCAAGCGCCGAGAGGGATCAAATATCTCGAGGTGAAAACCTTTCCTCAAATTTTGCACTAAAAAAAAGGTTTTCACCTCGAGAGATTTGATCCCTCTCGGTGCTTGATAGATCCAGAGTTAAGATGGATCTAGGTTGGTTATATAATATGTACTTTATAAAAATAAAATATGTTATCTTTCCAATTTTAATAATTATAATTGAATTTTCATGCCTAGATTAATTTACAACTATTCAAGATTTTAATTTATCATTTATTTCCTTAAGCCCATATTGGTCCTAGTGTCATAGGTAATCACTTTAATACCAATTTAGAATGTGTGACCTATACTTAGATATGAAAATAAACCTTTATAGTATAAGTCAATTCCAGAGTTCCAAAAATAACCATTTTTATTTCCATAATAAAATACCATTTATAAAATCCTTCAAAACATAATGGAATAGTTTAGAATCATCGTAACAAACAACCACATATACCAATTCTTTTCAAATGAAATAATTTCATTCAAATTGTTGGTATCCTCCTCCATTTCAATATGTTCCATTAACCATGGTCATTTTTTAGTTGATTCATGAAATGGTTGAACATCATCGAAGCAAGCTAATTCATATATCAATGGAAAAGTCAAGAACTATACCCTAAGTTATTATTTCACATCCAATGGATTTATCAGCCCATGTACATACTCTTTTCAATGATTTAGTGAAAAAATATACAAACTTACACTTATGCTTAATATTATTAAATTATATATGAAATTTGATAATCATTTAGATGGAAATATTTAAAAGCATCAACGAACAAAATTTGTCTTTCACGTGACACCTAACAATAAGAGAAGCGATCCCTTTATACAATGCCATGTAAAACACTCTTTGCGCACTTTATATATGAAAATTTCATTTTTGATTATTTTGAAGGGTGGAATACAACTCACTTGAAACTATCATTCAAGTACACATCATAAAATAAAATTTAAGATAAAGACAACTAAGTAACAATGGAAAATACCAAAATAGCACAAGTACAACTTTCCATCATAAATATCATTTTACGAAATACTTTCTTCTAAGCATGATGAAATAATTTAGAATCATCTTGAAAAGCAACCATATATAACAATTCTTGGCTTAATGACATAATGTCATTCAAATTGCTAGTAGTCTGGTTCCTTTCAATAAGTTCCATTAACCACATCATTTTTTAGTTGATTCATGAAATGGTTCAACATCATCAATACAAGCCAATTAATATATCAAGTGAGGGATTAGTCAATAATTACACTCTAAAACATTATTTCACATCCAATGACTTTATTATCCCATGTACATGCTTTTTCAATGATTTAGTAACAATTTATACTAAATTCAACTGGTGTTTGATATTATTCTGTTATATGAAAGTTAGATTTAGATAATAATTGACATGGAAAGATTCAAAAGTATTAGTAAATAATGTGTTTGTCTTTCATATGGCGACTAATAATAACATAATAATAAGAAAAGATATGCCTTATACAATGTCATGGAAAACATTCTAAAACACTTTGTATATAAATTGTGAGCATTTCATGTTGGCTCATTCTAAACGGTGGAATATAACCCGCGTTAAAATTTCATATTATACCATAAACTTCAAAAATGAACACAAATAAATAACAATATAATTATAAAAACATAACAAGTACAATTTGTTGTTCCAAAATTAAACACATGGCCATATAGAATCCTCTTCATGAAATATTACTTGACTTTATAAAAATATATGTAGAAGATAACCATTCATTTAAATGCATACATGGTCGAAAAGGGTGGATGAAACTAAGCCTTATTAGTACTGCCAATATGCCACCAAGGAAATGCATACATGGTCCAAAAAGGGTGGATGAAACTAAGCCTTGTTAGTAATGCAGATATGCCACCAAGTTTGACTGTTTTCACGTTATTAAACTCCTTCATTATAGGGATAGACAAATTGATCTTAGTAGTCATCTTTAACAACATAGAAAAAAAAAAAAATATCCTACCATTGATTAAACAACAGACAAATATATCTTCACATTCCATTGATGGTAGTTTTTAATTTTTACGCTGTAAAGCTCTGTCAGAAGAACTTCCCTGGTGTTTCTCTGGCAATGGGATGGCCATGCGATCTTTGTGTTAGATGATTAGATTATTTCTAGTCATTGGTTGCCTTGATACACAATTCTGCATGCACATGTCTACCACCAACATGCGTCGATGTGCTCCAACATTTACACCATCTTCACCATCGGACTGAATAGCGCATTGAATACCGAAATAACAGAAATAAGTATAGGTGCACTTCAAAACTGTTCCCATTATCTTCTTCTTGGGTTCACATGAGGTGAGTGTTTTAATTGCAATTTTCACATTTTCTTTTGGGTTTTGCATAAATTTGGTTTTTTTGTGATTCAGAGACATGAGGTGAGTGTTTTAAATTCATTTTTCACATTTTCTTCTGGATTTTACAGAAATTTGATCCACCCTGATTTTAGAGAGGGTTTGGTTTCGATTTTTCCATGAGCTAAACAACGATTATTTTATTTTATCTTTCCAAGGAATTTCTGAGGAGGTGTGTGTTCCAACCCTAATACGATCTTTATGGTCAACGATTTCTTTTCTCTAAGGACGTGAATCGTCAAAAACTATTTTCTAGAGGAAGGGTTCAGGTGTTTTATTTCTTGTGGTTGCAATGGTGTACCCGATTCTACTCTACCCAATGCATTGACTGTTCAAGATGACGATATGCGACTAAACATCAGGGATACTATAGAAAAGTAGTACTCGTGAGTCTGTATCTTGATTTTTATTGGAGATACTTAGGGTTTTAAGACTGGATTCCCAAACTTTCTAAAGAAAAGCCAACGGTTTAAGATTTTATACCTTTTTACCCTTGAGATATTGACATGATTTGAGGTTTTGTTTTCGATATATAAATATATGGCAGAAAACCCTGATGAAATTCGAATGCATTCAATTTGATATTGACCTTGTCGGAATTTGTTTGCATTCAATTTGATAATGACCCGCTGGAGATTGCTAAGGACCTTGTAACCAACTTGTGTCTTTTTGGCATTTTATATGTTTACAATTTTCTCAGATATCGTTTATTTTAACAGTTTACTAGAGTTCCTAAAGAATTTAAAAGCTCACAATTATCTTTAAAAACGCAGGAAAAGAAGTCATTGTAAGGATTCTGGACACCACATATCTCCACAATGGTATGATATTATCCACTTTTGGGCCTAAGCCCTCATGGCTTTGCTTATGGGCTTTACCCCAAAAGGCCTCATACCAATGGAGATATTTGTCCATCCTTATATACCCACGATCCTCCCCACTTCTAGTCAATGTGGGACTTTGGTAGTATACCCAACAATCCTCCCCACTTCTAGTCAATGTGGGACTTTGGTAGTATACCCAACAATCCTCCCCTCGAACAAAGGACCATTGAGCCTCCCCTCAAACGATTATCCATCCGTCCACAAAGGACCATTGAGCCTCCCCTCAAACGATTATCCATCCGTCCACTCTCTACCAACCAGGATTCTCCACTCCAATGCGTTGGAAGCACACACCTTACATGGAGCACCACCTGCCTCGAGAGCTTGCTCTATCCCAGGTCAACTCCTCTTCACCGTGTTGGGACCAGGACACGTCCATGAAGAATCCGGAGCATACTGCCTGTCTAACCGAGCTCATCCACGGATCCCATCGTGATATTACTGGGGCCCACCACCTTCGTTCGGCATTCGAGGATTCATCCACTTCGCTAACCTCAGGGCATGGCTCTGATACCACTTGTAAGGATTCTGGACACCACATATCTCCAGAATGGTATGATATTGTCCACTTTTGGGCCTAAGCCCTCATGGCTTTGCTTATGGGCTTTACCCCAAAAAGCCTCATACCAATGGAGATATTTTTCCATCCTTATATACCCACAATCCTCCCCACTTCTAGTCAATGTGGGACTTTGGTCGTATACCCAACAGTCATCTATGTGGGCATTCAATGGCCTATTTATCTCCTTAGGAAGAGAAAAAGTAAGTGGAAAGGAAAGAAAATTATTAGCTTCTCCTATTCGAAATTCTGGTCTTTAATATGTATTCTGATCACCTTTTACTGATTTTTGCAATGAATTACTCAAAAATCAATGCATGGTTTAAGATTTTATATCTTTTTACCATTGAGGTATTGACATGAGTTCAGTTTTGTTTTCGATTCATAAATATATGGAAGATAAACCAAATGAAATTCGAATGCATTTAATTTGATATTGACTTGATGGAGTTTGAATGCATTTAATTTGATATTGACCTGCTGGAGATTGTTGAGAACTTTGTAACCAACTAGTGTCTTTTTTGGCATTTTATTTCTTTACTCTTATTTTGTGATCCGATATGTAATTATTTTGGAATAAAGTTACATAATTATCTTGTGGAGAAATGCAAGCAATACTAACCAGTTAATTTAATTCATATTTATAATATGTGGACACAATGTGTTGAAAATCATTGAATAATTTGTTTCATATTAATAGTTCTCAACGCATTGTGATAAACTGATTTCATGATATTTAAATTGACTGCCAAGCTCCACAAAAAATGCATGTAATAAATTGAATTCTGGGCACTTCATTTTCCTTCCAAGATCCCTGAATATTCCAAAAAAATTAGAAGCACCATATATAAAATAATGTGTGCCTATGGAGTGATTATTTTTTATTTAACTGTTGGTTTTAAGAGTTCCCATGGAATGCTCTATTTATGAATTTTCTTTTTGCATTGTTTCAGCATTAATTTTCTATAAATTTGATTACATGACCTTGCACCCTATCATTATAAGCTTTTTTGAAACATCATGTTGTAACAAATAACTAAAATTTCAAATAATAATTAAATTTATATTCAATTTAAATAATAGAATTTTATTATTTGATAAAAAAATTTCATCCAATTTTGATGAATTTTTTTTTTTTTAATCACACATTAGATTGTCTTAAAAGTTAAATGATATTGATTAAGAAATGATCTCTCTAAGATCAAAAAAACAATCTAAGAAAATTCATTTCCGACCAATTTATATAACCATGTCATTGAAATTAATTGAAGTCTCTGCTTTCATAAAATATGGCCCATGCAAAAAGTCTCTGCCTTCATGAGATACGACCCATGCCAACGTTTTAATAGTCCATTGAAAAAATGTGATTGATCTATTTCCAGAGATAGAATTGATGAGTCTCCAATCAATTTATTTATCCATGTTGCTGAAGTTAAAAGCTCACAATTATCTTTAAAAATGTAGGAAGAGCAGTCATCCATGTGGAATCTAGTTCAAAAGTATGTGGAAAGGGTAGAAAATTATTCCCTCCTCTTGTTCAAAATTCAGGTTTTTCCTTGTGTATTCTTATGGCCTTTTACTGAATTTTGCAATAAATTACTCAAAAATCAGTGCATGGTTTAATATTTGATATCTTTTTACCATATTGAGGTATTAACATGAGTTAAGTTTTGTATGAAAGACAACCCGAATTATAATTTGAAAGCATTCAATTTTATATTGATTTGTTGGAGTTTGAATGCATTCAATTTGATATTGAACTGGAGATTGTAGGGAACTTTGGTTCCTGCATATTGTAGAAAACTTTGTAACCAACCAGTGTAATTTTGGCATTTTATTTGTTCACTTTTATTTAGTAATCCAATGTGTAATTATATTTGAAAAAAATTATGGTGAAATCCATTACACATTGGAAGAAAATTAGAAATCCAAGCAATGCTAACGAGTTAATTTAATTCCTTTATAATCTGTGGAGACATAATGTGTTGAATATCATTGAATAATGCATTTCCTATCAACAGTTCTCAAACTCAATGTAATGCAATAAAATGATTTCATGATATTTAAATTGTCTTTCAAGCTCCCTAAAGAATGCATGTAATAAAATCAATTATGGGCACTTTAATTTCGTGCAAGATCCTTAAAGATTCCAAAAAATTTAAAAGCTCCATTTGTAAATTAATGTCTGCCTGTGGAGTGAGTATCTTTTATTCCACTGTTGGTTGTACGAGTTTCGAGGGAATGACTTATTTATCAATTTTCCTTTTGCACTCTTTCAACATTAACTTTATGTAAATGTGCAAGTTTGCTTCATTGGACAATTTTTTTTGGTCAATAAATAAAGTTGATTACATCATCTTGTGACTTATGGCTATAAGCTTTTTTGAAACATCATATTGGAAAAATTAATTAAAATTGACTAAATTTCAAATAATAACCAAAATTTTATCTAATTTTGCTGAAAACACTTAAAAAAAATAGTAAATTACATTATCCTAAAATAATTAGAAGTTGTTAATTAAAAAATAATCTCTCAGCAACAAATAAATATTATATATATAATTAATCGATGGTCTAAAAGAGAAGATTTATTTCTGACCAATTTATATAACCATATCATTGAAATTAATTGAACTTTGTGCTTTCATCAAATATGGCCCATGCAAGAAATTTCAAGAAATCTTTTCCTTCGTTTTAATAGTCCATTGAAAGAATGTGATTGATCTATTTTGAGAGAGAGAATTTATGAGAATCTCCAATCAGTTTATTTATCCATGTCGTTGAAGTATTTTCCTTCATGAGATTTCGGCTTAGTGAATTGAAGTCTCACACATTGTCAGACTAATGAATTGAATTCTCGTCGATTCCGTCAAAAGCATTTTTATGAAATTGTTTGATTTTGTTACTAAAACATTTAGTATCGAAATTTTTATTTTATATTTTGGTAAATTGCAATCTATAGAAATCCCTTAAAATAGTTAATCACTTTGTTCAATCCATGTTCTTTTAAAAATTTTCCACTTCATACATAGCATCTTCGGCTCCTTAAAAACTCGGGAACCTGATGTATGATGATTGTTTATTTTTAATGGAAAGAAAATATTTTTTTCTTCTCCAAAAATTGTACTTGATACTAGAGATTTATCTTCTAAAAATTTATGTCATTGATTTACTTCCAAAGAAAAAAAATCTTCTTAATGTCTAAAGAAAAGCTTTTACTTTAAAACTTGAATGATGTAAGTGAAAAAAATTGTTGTTGATGTCATTCAACAACAAAAATAATATTTCTCTTTTACTCAAACTGTAATACATCATATCTATTTTCATATATGCTTTTATTCCATACAATTTTAATCTCTATTAGGAATCATATTTTTACATTGAAATCCAATCATGAAATTGCAACATACTTTTTCATAGTATATTGTCTAAGTTCTTTTTGTTTCTATCATTTTGGGGATATAGATAATGATTATTTTTGTTTGTTTCCTTATTAAGATATAAATAAATATCATTGTCCTATGAATGCTTTTTCAAGTTACTAGTGTTATTTGTTTCCATGCATGTTTGTATAATTTCATGTTAGTACTTTTATGCACTTTGTTGTGAGATAATTTCATTGAAGAATGATTACATTGATACAAATGAATTGAATCTTTCAATGAAATTTATTAGCAATTGCTTTTCAACGGAACCTAAATTTCCACAAATATCAATTTTTCTTAATGTACCATTAAGACCATTAAAATAAAAATAGGGACAGCAGAATTAAAGGCATATGTAATGTTGATCCTTCATTGTATATGTGCTTATTGGGAAAAAATGAAGCAAAAATTACTAGTTATTTCACCTCTGCCCTCAAGTGACTCACTTTAGCCTGATAAATTTATATATTTTGTTTAGAAATGTATTTTTGGGAAGAATGAAATATATAGTCATGGATTTG
This sequence comes from Pinus albicaulis, assembly GCA_034641835.2. Classification (NCBI taxonomy): domain Eukaryota; kingdom Viridiplantae; phylum Streptophyta; class Pinopsida; order Pinales; family Pinaceae; genus Pinus; species Pinus albicaulis. Next base: position 1,496,849,886 of record CM076581.1, read on the forward strand.
TGTTGCCATTTTATTGGATAACAATAAATTTTTGAACATTATTGAGATTTTTTAAAGGTTGGTATCCCAATCCTGAACATATTTCAAAAAGGATTAATATGATGAACATGAAGTTTAAATGTTATCAATTTTGGTGGTAGATTTCCTAAATGCTAGAGAGTTAGAAATGTTGGTAGTAGATTTCCTAAATTCCAGAGAGTCACATTAAGATTTATTTTATGCAAAAATACCATTTGTATGCTTAGCAAATTGTTAACTTGTAGACCTAGATATGAAATACCAATGATAATCCAAAATTTATAAGATAGCATGATGTCCAATGACCTCATGTAGTGGGAGTGGAAAATATCATGGACACCTAGAGCACAGTATCCAGAAACATATGCCTTTCAATTAGGGTTCATATGTTTTTCTGCCTTGTATGATCATATATTTGAAATAAAGTAAAATAATTCGTATTATAATTTAAATATTCAATTAAATTGCATAGCATATCACATCTTCTTTATTATGTCTTACTCTTTCCTATGCTACTACTTTACAACATTTCTTTTACAACATATGATGCAATTTCTAATTAATTATTTCATTAATTAAATTGTATAACTTAAAAATTAAATTTTTTTTGTAGTAGTATTAATTTAATATAAATATATATATATATATATATATATATATATATATATATATATATATATATATAAATAATCATTTTTCCAACCTATAATACATGTTCCAAAATGTTCATTTAAGTTTTGCACAATTTATTTGAAAACATTTTAAAACTACCTCTTATTTCTTATATATAAATAGATATAATTCTTAATTATAAACTCTTTTCTATTTTTAAAATATTATTATCACATATATTTTTATGATATATTGGAACCATATTCCTATTAAAATGAAGTGTCAAACGATAGTGTGATCCCATCAACTTAGGATTAAGACCAACCATTACCAAATCATGTAGCTAGTGAGAATACGAATGATAGATTATGTACATCTCAAAAAAGTTGAGATCATGAAGAGTTTTTTTATTTTTTTTTTAAATTTCCTTATCATAATAAGGGAGATCATGAAGAATTTATTTTTTATTTCCTTACCTATCATAATAGGGGAGATATTACTTATTTAACAATTTTATTTTTTAGTCGTTTTTTATTTAAATTAAACTTATATAACAATTTATTAAAATATAATTATAGTTTAATTTTTCTTTATGAATGGTTTAAAATAATTCAAATTATTATAAAAATTTATTAAAATATGATTATGAAAAAAATTTAAATATTTATTGAGGTGAGGTGTTCTATAATTTAGTATGGAAGAGATGTGTAGGCTACCATCTAGTATGAAAGAGATAGATGTGTAGGTGGAAAATGTAATGTAAGAAAGATTGTATGTGAACATTTTTAATGTCAAATCAATTATAATCATTATATTTGTAATATGTAATGTAATAAATATTGTTTATAAACATTTCTAATGTAGGCTCAGTTATAATCAATATATTTGAAATATTTTTTCCTACATCTTATTATCCCTATGTGTTAACCAGAAGTTGTATTTATCAGGTATGGTAAATAAATAAATATAAAAAAGGTATGGTAAATGCATAAAACCATATAAAATACGGTTAGAAATCAACATCTAAGTATATAGCAAGCCTATGGGCCAAATATCATGGGTCGAATTATTATTAATGCCATAAAAAAACATTATTAAGCCTAATATTAATATCAAAAGATTATTATTATTATTATTATTAAATCTAATATTCATATTAATATATTATAACATTAATATTATTAAATTTCATAACTTTGTATTAATATAATATTAAATTTGTTATATTATAATATATATATTAATATATCATGATATATATTAACTATAGATATATATGGGATGAAGAAAAAAATACATAGAGTGATAAGGTGAAGAGACGTGGAGTGACAAGGGGGAGACGAAGATAAAATGAAGGAGAGGGGAGAGGGAAAATGAAGAGAGAGAGAGAGAGAGAGAGAGAGAGAGAGAGAGAGAGATGAGTGAGAGAGGTAGAGAGGGAGAGGGAGACACAAAGATGGATGGGTGGAGAGAGAAGGTGAGAGGGAGGAAGATAATGAGAGGATTAGAGGGTAGAGAGAGAGAGAGAGAGGGGGGGAGGGAGAGAGAGGGAGGAGGAGAGAGAGAGAGATGGAGAGAAGAGGAGAGAGAAGGAGAGAGGGAGTGATATAGTAACACACACACACATATATATATAAAGAGAGAGAGAGAGAGAGAGAGAGAGAGTGTATGTTTGGGGTGAGATAAAGAGACAAATAAGGAGATATAGAGAGAAGGGTGGAGAGAAGGTGAGAGGGAGAGATATAGTAATAGAGTTGGAGAGAGAGAGAGAGAGAGAGAGAGAGAGGTGGGAGAGAAAGGGACAAAGAAGAAGGAAGAGAGATGATGTGAGAGGGATGGAAAGAGATATGTATTTAGAGAGGGAGAGAGGGAGGTAATAAGAAATGAACAGAGAGATAAAGGTGAAGAGAGAGAGGGAGTGGTAAGGAAGATTGAGAGAGAGGGAGAGAGAACAATAAGAGGAAAGAGAGATAGGAGCACGAGAGATGGAGAGAAGGGGCAGATATAGATATAGATGGAAGGTGAAGAGAGGGAAGAGGAGAGAGATGGAGAGAGGGATGGAGGGACATAGAGATTGATAAATATGGTGTGGGAGAGTGTGTGTGTTTGGGGGAGGGGAGGGCAGGGGGTGAGATAAAGAGACAAACAAGGAGATATGGAGGGAGATATAGATAAAGATGGAGGGGGGAGAGAGGGAAGAATATTTCTTGCAATAGATGCATTGATTTCAGTGTAGATGGTGATTTCTAATCATATTTTATTGATTTCACTAGATGCATTTATTTCAACGTAGATGGTGATTTCTAATACTATTTGATTCTTTCTATAGATGCATTTATTTCAGTGTAAATGGTAATTTGTAATCCCATTTTATTGTTTGCACTAGATGCATTGACTTTAGTGTAGATATTGATTTCTAATGATATTTGATCACTTGCACTAGATGAATTGATTTAAATGTAGATGATTTCTAATCCTATTTGATTGTTTATGTTAAATGAATTGATTTCAGTGTAGATGGTAATTTCTAATCCTATTTGATTTATTGCACTAGCTACATTGATTTCAACGAGGTGTTCATTTCTAATTATAATTTAGATTTCATCAACCAGATGCATTGATTTCAGTGTAGATGATTTGTAAGCCTATTTGATTTTTTTCTCTAAATGCATTTATTTGAGTGTAGATGGTGATTTCTAATCTTATTTGATCGATTGCACTAAATGCATGATTTCAATGTAGATGTTGGTTTTTAATCATATTTTCTTACTTGAACTAGATGAATTGATTTGAGTGTAGATGCTGATTTCTAATCCTATTTGATTGTTTGCATTAGATGCATTGATTTCAGTGTAGAAGTTGTTTTCTTATATTCTTATTTGGTTGCTTTTATTAGATGCATTGATTTCAATGTAGATTTTGATTTCTGATTTGATGTAATTAGATGTATGATGGTACATTCATTTTAAGGTGATTGGATTAACAATGTGCATTGATTTCAGTGTAAGAACACCAAAATTATTGACAATGTACATTGATTTTTGTGTTATAATAATTCAACCTATTAATATTGGAGAGCAAGAGAGAAAAAGTATGATGTTTACTACAAAAAAATGAGCTATAGATCTAAATGGTTTACGATATGAAAATACGACAAGTCTAACAACGGTGACAATAAGAATAGTAGAAGAAAACAGGTTGAGATTGATCACAATGAAGACTATTTATAGTTTCCAACATTCTTCTTATTCACATTTTCTATCATTCAACACTATTAAACAGTGATGAGGCAGGTTGCTATAGCACTCATCACAGGTTCAATTCTCTTCCTCGATCTTTATCATCTCAACAAACTGAGATAACTAAGAAAATTTAAAGTTAAAATGACAAGGTTAATCTTAGACCTATTTAGCATATTTAAGATGATTATATTAATATTAGATATATTTACATATTGTTGATAAAAAAATTCATCTTCCATAGATTTTCCTTGGCCGCACTAAAAAAATTCATATCTTAAATAGATTCAAGTTTTGAACTAAAAGAAGAGGTTTGCACCTCGAGACATTTGATCTCACTTTGCACTTGCTAGGTCCGAAATTAAGATGGATCTAAACTGGTTATAAATCCAATTAAAATATTAAAAAGAAAAGCATTTAATTAGTATAACAATTTTCCATTTTCTTAATATAATAGTTTTCACCCATTCACTCTAAATTGAAAATTTCTGATCAAATTTATTTTATTAATAGTAATTCTAATTTTATTATTAAATTATAATCTAAAACTATAAGGAAAGCATTATGTTGTATAATAGTTTTCGTGCCATTCACTCCAAAATTGAAAAAAAATCATCAAAATTATTTTTTTAATATTAATTTCAATTTTATTATTAAATTATAATCTAAAACTATAAGAGATTACATAACATTTTGTTAACTTTATTCATGAATTGTAAATAAATTAGTTGAGATGAGATTAGTGATTACACAAATTTTTTTAACTTTATTAAATTAGTTGAAATGAGATTAGTTAGTATTTATATTAATTTTCTTATTAGATTATTAATTTATAATTTTAAGTTGATATGAGATTAGTTAATATTTATATTAATTTTATTATTAAATTATTAACCTATAATTTTGTTGACCTTATTCATATGTAAATAAATTAAGTTGAAGTGAGGTTAGTCCTCGTTAGCGGAAACAAAATGGAAGGCTCGCCTGATGAAAAAGTCATATTACACAGTACATATAGAAGTGAAAAGACAACGTTTAGTAAAAAGACCACATTTCATAATAACAGGGAAAAGTCACATTTGTTGTGCACATTTGCTTCCACAAAAATACTCAACACAAGTGTCAATATCACACGGCGAACATGTGTCTTTCTGCTTGTATAGAAAAGCCAACGATTTTTCAAGGGGAGCTTATTACATTAATTTTGTAAAATCCAAAAATCAATATTTTGTATAGATATATATATAAAATTCATCTTTTTTCACGATATACGGTACAAATTTTTCTTTAGCCAGTATACAAAATCCCTGCAAGTCCTAGTCGTCCTCGATTGTGGAGTTCCATAATGAGATTCTTGGCGTAATGTAGAAAATCAGGAGAATACGGTACACTCAAATAATTAACCAACCGGTAATAGAAATATACAGCTACTCTTGGGTAGGTATGGTCACAAAAAACAGTAGGAGAAAAGAAATCACCATGGGCTTCTAAGTAGAAAATGAAATTAACTTAGGAAACTTCCATGGTTGAATATATCAGAGGATTCTGCAGAGAAAGAAGAAAACTAGAGATGTTGGAAGGGATTCAGCGGGGGAAATGAAAATCTGAGGAATTCTTCAGTGTCTGTAGAGCGAAGCAATTCTTCCCAGAAATCTGTGCCAAGGTTCTGCATCTCCACAACATCTGGAACTGAGAAATATTCATCCATACCCGGCAAATTGTCAACATCCGCCGTTCGGCTCCAAATTTGTGCAGTATTATTCGACCGTTTAAGAGGTGCTTGCTCTTCTTCCGGAAACACTACCCCACTGGTCCTTTTCCTGCTTATACCACATACTGATAAATCATTGAAATTTGCATAAGAGGGAAAAGAGGAAGCACCCAACTGGTCAGACCCTCTTCCTGGATAACAGGGTAATGGAATTGGAGACATAGCTTCTGAAGGATCAGCTAATCTCGGCCGAGGCAGGATGCAACGAACCAAATTAAGATCCTGAATCAAGGCCTTAGACACAATTTCAAGAGGAAAATTGAGATAAGTAGCAGCTCCCCTCATCTTCAAAGCAGCCTTGTCATACGCCATGGCTGCTTCTTCTGCGGTATCGAATGTCCCCAACCACAACCTAGCTCCTTGCCTGGTTGAATCCCTTATTTCGGCTGCAAATTTGCCCCAAGGTCGCCTCCTAACCCCTCTGTAACGCTTTGTAGGAGGGTTCTCCATTCGACCATGGTGTTTTTCTTCTGACCTGCAACTTTGAGATTCCGTATGGATTAATTCAGAAAACCTAGCCACAGGTTCCGAATTCGAATGACCTGTGAACCCTTTGGACCCTTTTTCTTGTACTGCATCTTTCTGGTTCATATCCTGGCAGCCATTAATCTCGTTTATCAGAGAGTTGAAAGCTTCAAAGTCCATAGATGGCCATCGTGTCAAAGCGTTCTGAGGTTCATGGGTACTGCTTAATGATGGTAACCTATCCCATCCCATGATATTCTCATCACCATTAATCTTACTAATTGAACATTCAGGAACCATATTTTCTCCTTTGTTACCTTCACAGGGGTGGGAGCAAGTGCTTCCCTTCAAATTAGAGGTTATGACAATCTTCTCCTCATGGCTTGAAGCAGTACGGCCAGATGCCGTACTTATAGTTAGACAGGAGGAGTTGGTGACCCCAGAGGCCTCACCATCTGAAGTGATAGATGATGAAGACCCCATAAACTTGGCCCACACATTCTCCAGAATCCTATCACCACTTTCCGAAACTTCTTGATCTTTGTGTTCTTGATAACTCATCTTCACACCCTTGGAATCTTAGAAACTGTTCCCTCCCTTGGTGTATTCAGCTGAACTAGTTCTGTTGAGATTGGATCACGAAAATTGTGGCGACCAAATCTTTTCACTTAACTGTTGCACCACAGCAGTTGGACTTTCTCGTTCTTGATGTATATCCTCTCCTATCTACCTCCTCAACAGTCTTTGAAATCAATTTTCTCTGTGAAATGAGTGGAAATCAATTTTCTCTGTGAAAAAACAACTTAGCAACCCTTTTCCCTAAATCATATCCGAAGTTCACAGAGGCGCTCAGAAAAGAGATTTTAAAGGGACGGGGAGATGGCAGCTACTTCTCCACAAAGTTACTTGTAGAGCAATGAACATAGTATGTGGACAAATTATACTTTATTGACAACCTGACCTTTCAGGAATCGAAGTTGTAGGCGCAATTGTTTAATCGGAGAAGTCGCTGGTATGCATGTCATGCTTCTTTTGCATGCAAACTCTTGTGATCGAAAACACGCGAAGTGTTTGAAAAGTCGAAGTTTGTTATGAAACCGTGTTCGAAGACCCCGTTGGTTCAGAAGTCAAAGCTTGTGTGCAAGAAACTTATAATCTGCTTCTGATACTACTAAACATCATATTATGAAAGTTTTTACTGTGTTTTTAAGTAGCCATTTCCGAGCTCGATTGCAATAATGTTCATGGAGCTAACCTGAGTAAATATATGCGAATACACAATATTTATTCTCGTTTTGATTTGGTTTATAGAATAGGATTAAAATGTTGACAAATCTCGAAGATGACTCAATTTGTCTGGTTATATTAGCAGTTTCAATGAATCAAATTAGTCTACTAAATTTTAATAATTTGATTAATTTGTAAAACATATTTTTCTAAATAATAAATCACAAAATTTTTAAATGTAACTAAATAATAAAATATTTTAATTTTAATTTCCCTTAACCAAATAAAATATTATAATATTAATTGCTCGTTAAATTTGTATTGAATAATACAGATTTTTTTTTGTCTTCCCATTTATTTTCAATTTTATCGAATATCTTATATATGTCAACTTATATCAAGTCATGCATATATGATAATATTAATATTTATTTTAAATGGAAATGTTTAGCAAATAATAACATAAAACAAGGAGTATGAATTTATTTAATAAGTATGATGGAAGCTTTCTCACATTCTTCCTAACCAGACATTAAACTGAATAATTGTGTTTTTATTTTTAATTTGAAAATTAAATATGTATATATTTATAGAATTTTGGCTTTTATGATCCATTGTAAAATTATGAAGAATTTTTTCCATAATAATCACATACAAATGAATATTGTTGACGCGTTTCGAACCAACCAGTGTGGTTCATCATCAGGACTAGGTGAGACTAATTTCACTATGAAATTTAATAATCGCTAGTTCCATTTTAATTGATTTAATTATTTACTAAATTATTAAATAAAATTATAACGGCTAGTTCTATTTAATTAATCTAAAAGTTTAAAAAATATGTTTTTCAATCTTTATATTTTATTTTATTTTATTTAGTTAAATTATTATTATTATTATTATTATTATTATTATTTATTTCTTTATTAATTAGTTATTGTTTAATTATTTATTACTTATTATATTTTAGTATTTTTATTTATTTAAGTAAATGAGAATTTGTAATTCGATTATTCTCCTTTCTCTAATAAAATAAATAAATAAAATAAAATAAAATAAAAAATAAAAATAAAAGAAAAAGATAAAAATAAAAATAAAAATAAAAATAAATAAATAAATGTTAATAAATAAATAATTGAATTATATTTTATATAAATATATATAAATTAATAAATACATTCTAGTTTATATATATATAAATATTTATTATTATTATTATTATTTATTAAATTTATTTATTTATTATTATTATTATTATTATTTTAAGACCATTAAGAATATAGGGTAGTGATCCAACACTTGCTTATATTCCAGCTGTCATCTCTATTGAGATTTACGGGTCTTTTTTCAATTTCTAAGGCCTCTCTTAACTTTCGATGATGGAAATGGTCAATTCTAGCTATGACCTTAGCCTCTTCAATGCATATATGATGGTTAGTCTTTTCCACATGCTCAGCTAAAGCAGACGCGCGGGATCTTCCATGGTTAATGTCAGTAGCATGTTCACTGATCCTTAGCACGATTCACAGTTAAAGATCCGGTTAACCCTAGAGATGGAAAAGGTGTCTATATTATTCCTTGTTCTTGTGGGACACCTCACATTGGTGAAACTGGTTGATCTATCAACCAAAGGATCAGTGAACATGCTGCTGACATTAAGCATGGAAGATCATGCACCTCTACCTTAGTTGAGCATGTGGAAAAGACTAACCATCATATATGCATTAAAGAGGCTAAGGTCATAGCTAGGATTGACCATTTCCATCATCAAAAGTTAAGAGAGGCCTTAGAAATTGAAAAAAGACCCGTAAATCTCAATAGAAATGACGACTAGAATATAAGCCGGTGTTGGATCCCTACCCTATATTCTTAATTGTCTTAATAATAATAATAATAATAATAATAATAAATAAATAAATAAATAAATTTAATAAAAATAAAAATAATAATAATAATAAATATTTATATATATAAACTAGAATGTATTTATTTATTTATATATATTTATATAAAATATAATCCATTTATTCATTTATTAATTTATTTTATTTATTTTTATTTTTATTTTTATTTTGTATTTTATTTTGTATTTATTTATTTATTTATTTTTATTTTATTAGAGAAAGGAGAATAATCGAATTACAAATTCTCATTTAGTTAAATAAATAAAAGTACTAAAATATAATAGGTAATAAATAATTAAATAATAACGAATTAATAAAGAAATAAATTATTATTATTATTATTATTATTATTATTATTATTATTATTTAACTAAATTAAATTAAATAAAATATAAAGATTTAAAAATATATTTTTTAAAATTTTAAATTAATTAAATAGAACTAGCCGTTATAATTTTATTTAATAATTTAGTAAATAATTAAATCAATTAAAATGGAACAAGCGATTTTTAAATTTTATAATTAAACTAGCCCTTATCCTAACAGCTAGTTTGGCCATTTTTGCATCTATTTAAACTCAATGTCCGGATCTGATCTCTCACCTAGTCTTGATGATGAACCACACTGGTTGGTTCGAAACACGTAGACAATGTTCATTTGTATGTGATTATTATGGAAAAAATTCTTCATAAAATATATATATTTATTTTTATATAAATTTTTTTCATCTTTTATTTTTATTATATATTTTTGTGTTGATAGATATGTTTTACAATTTAATATGAAAAGATAATGTAATGTTGTTAAGGCTTAATTTATTAACATGCATTTGTTTTAAAATAAAATAAAATAAAATTAACATGCATTTGTCTTTATTTTTAATATTACAATCTAGATGTAGTAAAGATATTTTACCCTCACTCATAATCATAAAAAAAATATTTCAATGTAAAATTAAACTAACATAATTTTATGTCAACTTCAAAAAAGATAATGTAATTAAAAATAAAAATAAATACTTATATTTTTACTTTTCAATATAGTATAGATGCACAATTCTTATACTTTTAAAAATATTTTAATGTAATATTTAAATATTCATGTTAAATAATTTATTTCAATATCAACTTTGTATACAAAAAAAAAATGTTGAGAATTATAAAAAATTTTAATGTTCAAAGATAATAAATAATTGGAAGTAAAAAAATTCAATTACTTGTAATAAGATGAAAATCTCCCACAATATTGAAGTGCTATGTACTAAGATATCTCAAGTTCGAGTCACCTATATTTACCTACTTTTGTGGAAGAGTCATAGAGAAACACGTAAAAGGTTAGGCAAACCCAGTTGAAAATTCCTTTAGAAATAAAAAGAAAAAAATAATAAAAATAAAATGTGTAATTTATTCAAATTTTATTAAAAAATTAATATGAAAAATTTAACTTATTAATAATAAAAATTTCAATTAAGTTTTAAATAAAATATTTTAATATTAGAATATGTAATATTGAAATATATTTAAAAACATATTAATAATAAAAAGTATTTAAATATTTAGATTGACAAAATTTCATGAATAGTGGGAGATATAATATCTGATTTAAGAGAACTAACTCTTTTATAGTGGAAAGTATGATTGATATATATATATATATATAATTTCATTATTTTACATTTTGTTTTTGTTTTTTTTCATTTTTTTTTGGTATATTTTTAATTATTTTTCACTAAAATCTAAAAAACATTATTGCAATTACAACTTTAAAATGTGTAACTTACAGAATATGAAAACTCAACTAAATATTATATATTAGTTAAATTTTAATATAAAATATGTAATGAATAATCAAACTTAATATAAGTAATTAAAACATTTGATATTTTTTATAAAAAGATAAACTAATATTATATATTATTTATCTATAAAACTTAAAACTTATTAATGAGAATTTATGAGAGTAGGTAGAAATAAGACACAAAAAATTAGTTTCTATATTATAATCAAATGAATATATCACAATTTTTATAGTGCTGCTGAGATCCAACTAATTCCACTCTTGGAGGGAGAAGTTGAGAGAATCTCTCAACATCCTCTAACAAACCAAACCAGTCCCTAATCTCTAGCATGCATCATAAATGAGACATTATCTCAAACACCCCCCTTTAATGCCTACATGACAGAAATGGTGAACACACTAAACAAACATTTGTCTGCCATGGTCTTCATTAACATTTGTACCCACTCTGAGATCTCATAAACAACGCTCTTTTCTCCACCATTTTTGAGCTACCATTCAACCCATTTAAAATACATTTGTTTCTGACCAGCAATGCTAAATTTGTAAGATCAAAGATTCTTGACACCCCCGAAGAAGAGTCTCGACACTAAACTATCCTATTGAAGTATTTCCATTTGTGAAATAAACCCGAAGAATAAATTTCAACAGTCTATAGGAAAATATTCTAGATACAGAATATGATCAACGATCAATCCTACAAAGTGACCTTTACACACAAGGATCTCATTGTATAACCCGTAACCGATGCTCTTGAAGCCCGAAGCACAACAAGACCCATCAACGTATAACAAATTTACACAATCAAATTAGCCAATTGTTCTCTCGGCACCGAAGAACGTCAAGAACAACTAATTTAAATTATGCTAAAATTGTTCATAGTTGGTTCTGCACTACATAAATCTCACAACAAATGTCACATTATATATATCTAACAAATGCACAAGCACCTTTAATTTCTCCGGCAGTATAGCACCTTCCTCCCGACAATTTGATTTTCCAGCAATTGCAGCCTCCGTCTTTCGCAAATAAATTTGCAGCTTCCATCGAACACAAGGCAGGAAATATCCATATATCTACTCTCTTATTACATATAGTTGACCAACAACGCAGTTGGGTCAACTCAAATGATGAAGAAACTTTGGACATTTCATGTGGCAAAAACGAATTGTCCTTGGCCTCGAATGCTGTCAACGGTGGCAGTGGCAGCAATATCAGATTTTCCGGGCTTCCATCGTTCCAGAATCCTTGTTGCATACACCACGGCTCCAAGGCCATAGAATACACCCATGGAAACTTCATATGCAGTAGTGTAGAGCACCACTAGATCATCCTTATAAAGTACCACCTTATGGAGAATGGGCACAATACCGGAAACTCCCATTCCAAAAAAAATAATGATGCCCTGAACGTGCGAAATTTTGGATGTTGAAAAACAGGAAACAGGGATGCCAGCATCGTAGCAACTCCCCCAAAAGTGATGATACCCAAATACATGTTCCTGATGAATGGATTGCACGTAAATGTGTAATAAACTGGAGGATATGACAGGATCCGTTCGCTGATTGTTTGTGACAGAATCCGTTCGCTGCTAGATTTTGATGGTGTAGAGCAGTGCTGTAGGGCTGTGCAATGGATGCTGAAGGTCAGCGTTTATTTTAGCAGGGTGACCTGCGTCGATGCACCAATTCAGATTGAGGGCCGAATCAACATTGCACCCTCGTTGTTCAGGTATTCAAGACCGTAAATTTATTGTCGGCGGTCTGTAACGAATTAATAATCAATATTAAGAAGACTTAGTATCATAATAACGAAGCACTCGATTCAAAACCCAATGATTAACCCAACAGAGCAACGAACGCCCAATAAAATGATTAACTCAACAGAGCAACGCTCAAGTTGTTGATGTACTAACCATTGACACACAAACAATAAAATAACAAACACACTGCTCTCACATCTTCCTGGGTACTCTAGTGAGGGATTAAGCCCAACCAAGCTCTGATACCAAATTAGAATTTATGAGAGCAGGCAGAAATAACAAACAAAAAATTAGTTTCTATATTATAATCAAATGAATATATCACAATTTTTATAGTGCTGCTGAGATCCAACTAATTCCACTCTTGGAGGGAGAACTTGAGAGAATCTCTCAACATCCTCCTACAAACCAAAACAATCCCTAATCTCTAGCATGCATCATAAATGAGGCATTATCTCAAACAAACTCAACTAAATATTACATATTAGTTAAGTTTTAATATAAAATATGTAATGAATAATCAAACTTAATATAATTAATTAAAACATTTGATATTTTTTATAAAAAGATGAACTAATATTATATATTATTTATCTATGAAACTTAATTTAACTTATTATATTGTTTTATTGTTTTATTTTACTCACTACCATTTGCCACAGGTCCAATCTTCTTGATTTATTAAGTCAACCCATCTATAACTACATTGGAGCACTTATTTCCCTTCTCTTTGACCATAGAAACAAGATTTTGAAGAATCAAATTTAGATCATTTCTCCTCTCTTAAGGTCCAATAGACCTCATTGGTCTTAATCAATAGTAACCACCACCCTCCTATATATATAACTCATAATTATAAATGTTTTCTTTTACTATACTTCATGGAAAGAGATTTTAATTAGGTCCCTGAATAAATTAATATAAAAATAAAAGTTTATTTAAAGTTATTATATATTTAACATTTTATATTAATAAAAAAATAAATATATATAACTAAAATAGAATTAGTGCAGAGTCCATATCAAAACCATCTCTATAATTCTGACCATTGGACTCTAACCGAGATTAATAAGATTGCTAAGTTTATTTAAATTTTGCTTTAAAAGGTTTCATAATATTTTTAGGTATGCTGATATTTAGTTAAACAAATTTTAGTAAAAGAAGAGGGGTAGTTCCAGTGGCCATTGCTTGCAACACAAGTTCTGGAGAACTTTGTTCCAGAGGGTTTAACTGACAAATTAATATGATAGAATACTTTCATCATACATTGTATCATCGCCACTTGGCTTCGAGCACTGTGATTACGGAGAATACTCGTTAAAATACCCTCATCGCAGCTTGACCTCAAGTAGTATGATTACGGAGAATACTCATGATTAGGATGGTTATCCTGAGCTGATTGAGTATGTTGCAGGCATATATTTATTGTCAAATGCATGCACTTATCGCCTTTTAATCTCTATTTCAGCTATATGACCACATAATTATAAAAAATCGAGTAGCTCCCTTTAAAAGTCAAAACAACACGTATTATGAATACTATATTTTATTTTGGATCACAGATTAAAATACATCTGGTATGGTGGTCGAAGCAACACGTATCTGATGAGCAAAATATTTTATTTTAGGCACAGGAACGAACACCTGGTTTTACCAGCACACGATCCTTATATAAAATCTGGGGCATCTGGATAATAATATCATTCAGCTTTATGAATTATAAACAACCATAGCCTTTAAAAACGCGAAGTATAAATATTAAACAGCACAAGGTATGAACTGTAAATAGCAATTTAATTTAAAATTTAGGGTTTTAAATGAAAGTGCAAATAAAATGACAACACTCAGCTGAGGGCAGAAAAATTGGTTAGTATCTTATTTGTAAAGGTGGTCCGTTGTAAGTTATTAAATTAAAATCCTTTGCTTTAGCCTGGCATCTTATATGGTTTCTCTGCTTTTGTGTTTATTCTATATAAAACATTCCAGCCATTTAGCTCTTCTAATGATTCCGAATCTGGGTATGAGAAGAAAACCATGCTTCCACCGCATCAGATTCCATCATTTTTGTATTTTGTTGTTTTAAAATCTGGTTTCCAGAATATCCAGCTGGTTACCCGTGCACCTTAAGCCATTCTGTAAATCCCCCTCAGCTACACTTGTGTGTAAAGGAAAAAGAAAAGCACGAAAACATCCATGTATGTATTTACCAGATCATAATTCCGATTCTGAAGTTACAATAGTTACAATAGTTACAATTCGGCGTAGAGAGAAATAGTTTAGGCCGTACATTTCCATCCAGATGTAAATCCTCAAAAGTATATTACAGAAATCATTGAGGATTCCTGCAGAGGCATCTGTATGCATTATAAAGCGCATCAGGATTTACATTGAAGTGGGTTGGATATTTCACACATGTACATTAGCTTACGTTGGAAATGACGTTACTTGTTAAATAATTTGCAAAAGAAGATTTTGGCAATATCGCTCAATGATATTTCCACACGAGAAAGTAAGTTCAAATTTAAATCACAAAGCCTTGACCATCGGACAGCCAAAGATGAAAGAAATATATGTTTATAAATGGGGTTTATTACCACCATCAGCGTTGACATTTTTTCTCGAGATGAAGTGACTTTCATAAAAATGGTCATGGTGCATCTGGATCATAAATGTATAGCCACCGAGGAATTTTTTTGTTAGGGTGGTTAGGTAAGTTTTATTTGGTCAAGTTAGCAGTGGCTTTTGGATTTCATGTTTGTGGGAAGCTTTGTTTGTGAAGGATAGTTTATTGAAAGGAAAAAAAACTCAAGCTAAGACATCACTACTTTCCTATATTGTTTCTAACCTTAATGTGTTTTTTTTTTTTTAAGAATTGAAGATGTTAAAAACAGTTTAGATAATAATATAACAATTTTTCAATATTGTTTTTAACTTTAATGTGTTTTTTTATTTATTTTTTAAAGAATTGAAGATTTTAAAAACATTGATAATAATATAACAATTTGTGTGTTTTTATTTTTTATATTTAAAGAATTGAAGATTTTAAAAATATGGGTAATAATATAATAATTTGTTTTTTTTTTATTTGTTTCAAATTTGGTTAGAGATGAAGATAATTATAATTTTAAATTATTAAATTTAAATAATTTTAATGTTTTAATAATTTTTGTAAATTAAATTTATTTTTATATTTAAATTTTGAGTGGGTTTAATGGTTAAGAGCATGTGTTTTTTCTTAAGAGGTCATACTTTCAAAACCAAGGGTACTTGTAGAGTATGTATGTCTAGTAAATTTAGAGATAAATGTTGAATATATGATTAAATCCATATCCTACAAACAAAAAGATCTCATACACCAATTTAATATCTGAGCACTTGGTGGTGACTTTAAAATTAGATAATAATAATAATTATAATTCATTTTTGAATTATAATTATTAAAAAAACCATCATTTCAATAAAATTAAATATCCTTATATGCTTTACATATACCTATATCACAAAGCTGACTAATTTTAAAATCTTATATCGAAAATCTTTCCATTAAAAAAAAAATCTGTTTTTTCTTCTTATTTATTGGGTTGAAATCTAAGGCCATAAATAGGACAAAGAATTAAAATTCGACTTATCAACAAGATTTTTTCTTGTTGATATGGAAGTTAAAGTGGACTTATTAACAAGATTTATTGATATGGAGAGGTTTCATAGGGACACTTTGATACGGAGAGGTTTGATTGGAAATTTTTTTATTAGAATAAAATTAAAATTATAATTAAAATTAAAAAAAATAATTTTTAATATTTTATTTAAATAAACATTTATAGCTTGAAATTATATATATATATATATATATATATATATATATATATATATATATATATATATATATATATATATTTCATTTGGACATGTTTCGGATAAAATAATTGCTTGCATGTTTATAATTTCATTTTATAGATAATTTCACAGCCAATTCTAAGTAATTTTTTGTCATCTTTTTATTCATGAAATGCCAAACTAGTAATCAATCTAAAGTAACTGTGTCTCTTTTTTTTTTATATTAACTTATGTTGCATGAGTTTTTGGTTTCTCCAAAATTTACAAGAAATTGTTAATTAGGAGAGGTAATATTATATAATAAAAATATATATATATATATATATATTGTAATAACATTTGCTGCAATTATCCCCAGATGCGGGTGCAAGCCAGTAAGAAGGAGGGCCACAGGGCTTCTATGTGGCGAGACACTTGGTCTCCCCACGTGACCGCACATGGAGGCCAGCCCAACATTAACTGCTCAAGTGAGGTGGTCTTAAATTCGACCTCTGCCATCTTCAATTCAACGTACCCAGTTTGCAGAGCATTAAGTTTTCTTGTCTCAGATTCCATGGCTATTAAGCAAGCCATCTTCTCTCATTCACCCTCCATTTGGCCCCCTCTCCTGCTCTCTGTGTGCATATCTATCTCTTCCCCTCTGTATCAGGTGCTTAGTCCTCTCTCGACTGGCCTCAGCCTTCCCCCCAGTGGTAACACTTCCCCTACGCTGTCAAAGACTCCATCGTGGTCCTGCATTTCTGCTCCTCCAACAATTATGCCTCGACGTCATCGTATGAGATGCATAAGAGCTAGAGGGCATGACCTCCCGTCCAGAACTCCCTTAACACATTCCCTGAGCCGAGATGTGAATATTTTGTTGGGCTGGGAAGAGCAGAATAGGAATGCTCCTGTCAATCTATCTAGCCAGCTTTCCTAGTAGCCTCCCGCTCCCCCTCTCGCATATTCCAACTCCCGTAACAAGAAGCAGCCGTGTAAATTGACCATCCCATCCGAGCCTGCCTTCAGCCCTCGCAAGGTGAAGGCTCTCCCGGTGCAGAGTGCCTCCAGCAGTGGCTAGGACACCAACGAAAACACAAGAAACAATGATGGAAGCAGCTCTGGATATGATGTAGAAAACAAGAATGAGCACATTGGTATGCCAGTTGTCTCCTCTGAGAAGTTCGATTCTCCTGCGTCGCCACGGCCCTAGACCTCATGCCACGCGTTGAGCAAGGAGAAAAATGATGCGTTCTATGTGTGCAGGATTGAAGAAGAAGATCCCACCTCCAGCTAAAAGAACGAAGGTCCTCCCTAGTTTCATTTTCAGGTTGTCCTCTTGTCATTTTAGTTTTTTAGCGTTATCTATTTTGTTCATGTCCTGGAAGTTTCTGCTATCTGACTTTAGTGTAATTTTGGCTACTATGATTGATAGTTTCCCTCTAAGGGCAACACGTTCACTGTGGAATTTTGGGACTGGTTTCCCCACTCGGGTAGTCCAATATATGTTTTCAAACTGGTGATACTTCCCTCTTGTTTTGGCTTGCCAAGTACAGAGGAAGAAAATTGTAACTTTATGTTTTATATGATATAATAGAATTAGTCAAACTTAGAAAAAAAATATTTGCCGCAATTATGATAGTATCATATAAAAACCGGACTGAGATGGTAATTTCACCAATCCAGAAAGAGGCTGATCTATCAAATTTTTGTGTGTGTGGTTGTGTAACTAACAATGCATTGAATATAGGCAGTGTATTGGGTGGGTTGAATTTGGATGCTAGTGCTATCTAAACCTTGTATGATATGTACCTATTAGTAAGTTAATACGGTCACACATGAATAAGTAGAGTTTATCAAAACCTGGAAATGGATATGAGACCCAGTTTAGAAACTAGGTCTGTGCTAGTTTCACACACTACATAACTATGATAAAAACAAATCCTCAGTTGCCCAATGTATTTGAAATCATTGTGATTCTATTTGAAGTAAATGAGGAATAAATGCCTGCAGGTCATATATAATAATAATTCAATATTTGTGGGAGAAAAAACATGTTTAGATAACCCCATTTAAAGGAAAAGGACCCTAAATGCTAAACAAACGCATAATTCCCTACCATACAATAGCTAATTTTGAAGTTTCAGGGGTATTAGGTTTGGGAAAAAATGAAGGAGAAAGAAATATACATATAACTGAATGAAAACTGAAATTTAAAAAACACAGGTAAATGCACAAATATTTACATGTTAAAAACTTGACAGGGTGTCAAGGAAACCTCCATGAGGCAAGGGATTGGAAACTTTATTAATCAAGAATGATTCTCCTCATGTTACAAGCCTCTCGGGCCATCCAAATTTAACATGGGCTACTTCATTACATTACTACCTCTTTAGTTAAAACCGAATGTCCGGTAAATTTTGATTAATTACAATTAGTTGTCATTATTTCAATAAAATCAATCTTAACAACAATTTTCCTAATCCCTTACCCATGCCCATTCATCATATCATCTGCAAGCCAAGAGAAGTGATACACCATATCATCTTATCTACTGTAATTGGCTTCGTGAATATGTCTACATGACTTTCCTGTGTAACGACCTTCTTGAGAACTACCTTGACGCCTTCAATTACATGTCTCACAAGTGATACCTTAAATCGATATGCTTGGTCTTGCTGTGATAAGCTGGATCTGTAGCCAAATGAATAGCACTCTGACTGTCACATAATGCATTAACTTTCTCTTGCGTCCTTCGAATCTCATCAAGGAGACCTTTTAACCAAATTGCCTCTTTAAAGGCATTTGAAGAAGCTATATACTTTGCTTCAGTAGTGGACAAAACAACTGTCTCTTGAAGCTTTGACATCCAGTTGATTGCTCCACCTGCAACAATAAAAACATAACCTGTAGTAGACCTCCTTTTGTCCAAATCCCCTGCATAATCAACATCCACATATCTACAAACTAAACCTTCATGACCATCAAAGCTAATGCAATGGACACTTTTTCCTCTCAAATACCGAAGAGATCCAGGTGGATTAAACAGGTACAAGTACAAATGGATTGACTACAAGGCTCAAAAATAAAAGTGTTCTAAAATCTCTTGAACTAGGTTTAAGTTGTATATCTCGTCATTTTGACTCCAACGACGCAGACGACACTAAATTCTGAGTCCGTATGAAGGAGTTAGGAGAGGTCAAAGTTCCGAGTTGACTTGGTGACTGGGCAACCTTAAGGAGGACACAATTTGGACCAAACCAGGCCACTAGATTCTGACCAACCGAAGCCAGTTTCTGGGAAAAATTGTCTCCTGGTTAAAATCACTCCTTCGGTCCAAAACCGAATTTTCAAAGACCTCCAGTTTGTTTTTAAAATCAAAAAAATATATATTGAAAAGGGCAGGGTGGGCCATAACCCCCACCCTACCCAACGATCATAAAATATATATGATAAAATAAGGGGGGTCGGCAGTCATGACCCCACCATCCCCACACATTGCGGCCATTGTATTAAATATGGGTGATGGGGGTTGTAACCCACTGCTAATCCACCTTGCGTCATACCACGACCACCGAAGGAAAGGACAGGGTGGGTCGCCCAATGTGGACCCAACCCCAACTCACCCCACGTGTCCCTCAATTTAAAATGACTAGGTTAAGAATTAATGCATTGGGGTTTAAATGTGAAATGTTGAAACTGAGCCTGCCCAAGTTCGGAGGGGTCGGGGTTTGACCACCCGACCTCCTCCAAATTAATCTGGATCTCAACCAATCCTTCAAACGGATTCCTTGGTAAATACACCCATCCAACATATATTTAAACCTTCACTTCAGATGTGCACCTAGGCCAAGTCAGAGAAGGAGCGGGCATGAAATTTGAGGTTTATTATTTTTTTATTGCAGATGTAGTGGAACCATGAGCGAGAAAAGAGGCAGGCGGAACCTTGATTGAGCCCAACATTCAGGAGGGTGAAATTTTGACTTTGTCCAAATGAGACAAATTTTATGTCGTTTCTACACTACTTGACACCACGAGTCAGATGGCATGCTCAGTTTCTTCATCTGAGTTTTCAAACTTTCAGCCACTTTTGGAAGTTGGTTATGCAGGTGTCATATTTCCACAAGTGAGGAGTCGTTTTCACATTTTTTGACGTCACAAGATTGATGGTGTTTTTAGATTTAGCCGCAGAGATGCTCAGCCTTCAGCAAATGGCAGCATGAGGTATATGATGTTGATTCCATGTACTTCTTCATTTATTTCTCTTGAGATGCATTATGTCTTGCAGATCCCGGTTGATACATGAGTCGTGGGATCTTGCCTTGTGTTGTTATTGATGTATTTTTAGCCATGGATTTTTGTCATGTATGAGATCCCTTTTATGCTACATTGGCGGGATTCTCAATTTCATATGTGTAGTGTTAAGGTCCCTTGTTTGCCAAGATAGGCGGGATACTCTTATTTATTACATGTCAGCTATAGTCATACTGATAGGAGTCTTCCTTTATGTATGAGAGTTCCGCAGTGGAACATATCTTAAAGAAGTCCATCCACCCATGTGTGAGGGAATTTTTCCTTGTATGTCATAGGGAAACACATCCACATACATCTTCTTCTTACAACACATAATGCAGTGGCCTACACCATCTCGACATTGAGGCCCATAGATGTAGTCCCTCCTGGACTAACTTCGTTATCAAACGACATGTTATTATGATTTTTGATCTTGTTCATATATGTTCCTCTTATTTACAGCTACAATTACTCATTTCAGTTCATTAACATCTTAATTAAATGAAATTCTAATTATCAGCCGAAGTAGAAGGTCTTGGTTAAGGGTATCATTAATTTACCCTGGATCAAGAAGCACCCATTTCACTGCTTAACAATGTTATTCCCCTGGATTTTCCATGAACCTTCTGACAACTCCAACTGCATGTGAAATGTCACTTCTTGTAAATACCATCACATACATTAGGTTTCCTATCGCATTTTCATACAGTACACGAGACATATACTTATTTTCTTCATTAGTTCTAGGACTTAAATATGAAGAAAGCTTAAAATGGGAAGCTCATGGAAAATTAACATGTTTCACATTGTTCGTACCAAGCTTTTCAAGTATTTCTCCACATACTTCTATTGTGATAACCAAAGCTTACCATTCTTCATGTCTCTATGTATCTCCATGCCCAAGATATGTTTTTTCGCTCCAAGATCCTTCATATCAAATGTCATAGAAATCAAAGCCTTTAAATTGTTGATTTATTCCATGATTTTTCTTGCAATAAGCATATCATCAACATACAACACTAAGATAATGAATATTCTATTGAAACTTTTGAAGTATACACAATGGTCATACTCACTTTTGATAAAATTCTGTCTCACCATGAAGGAGTCAAACTTCTTGTACCATTGCCTGGGCGACTGTCTCAGGCCATACAATGATTTCCTGAGCTTCCAAACTAATCTTCTATTGCGACCTTGTACAAAACCTTCTGGCTGATCCATATCTATATCTTCATCCAAATCACCATGAAGAAAGGTTATTTTATCATATAGCTATTCTAACTCAAGGTCAAGTAATGCAGTTAGTGTTAACACAGTACAAATAGAAACAATTTTAATGACTGGTGAAAAAATTTCATGAAAATCAATAACTTTAACCTGAGAATACCCTTTTGTAACCAGCCTCGCCTTATACCTATCAATACTTCCATCAAATTTTCTCTTCAACTTGAAGACCCATTTTCACCCAATAATACTTCTCCCTTCAGGGAGTTCTACAAGATCCCTGGTATTGTTCTTGGCTAAGGAATACATTTATTCTTCCATGGAGTTTTCCCATATCTCACTATTTGCATCATCTACTACTTCCTAAGAACAAGAAGGTTCCCCATCTTCAGAAATCAACGCAAAAGATGAAGCATAATATTCATACCTTTTGGGTGTTTTTCTTTCCCTTGTAGACCTACTTATAGTGATTGGTTGCTTAATTGGTTCTGGAATTTCTCTAGTTTCCTTTGCTTCTTCATGTTTTTCATCAGAAGTCTCTCCTTCCTTTTGACTTTCTGGAAAAGGTTCAATCTCCAATTGAATTTGTTGATTTGACGATACCTGTTCATGTTCAAATTTTCTAACATCTCATTTTAGAAGAGAAGATTCATCCAATGTTACATGTCTATTAATGAATATCTTCCATGAAGAATGATCCCACAACTATATCCTTTCACTGCGTAATCATATCCAACAAAGACATAACATTTTGATTTTGGATCTAACTTTGAACATTGATTTCTAGGAATAAGAGCATAGGCATCACAACCAAAAATCTTCAAAGGCGAACAATCACAAGACTGACCCGACCAAAATTCTTCAGCTTAGGAATTTTACAGTATATGGAAACCAAAGGTGATCAGTTAACTAAATAACAAGCAGTAGATATTTCTTTTTCCCACAAATCGTTTGGTAGGTTAGCATTGCTGATCATGCTTCTGGCTCTTTCCATAAGAGTCTGATTCATATGTTCAAAAACACTATTTTCCTTAGGAGTATAACCAACAGTTTTATGTCTGACAATCCCTTCATCATTATAGAATTGTTCAAATTATAAAGAAGTAAATTAGCCGCCATTGTCAGTTCTTAAAAATTTAACTGATTTTCCTGTTTTGTTTTCCACCATAGCTTTAAATTGTTTAAAAACATTAAATACATCAGCTTTATTTTTCAACATATATACCCGAACTTTCTTGAAGAAATCATCAATAAATGTTAAGAAATATAATGCACTTCCATAAGAAACAATAGGAGATGGTCCCCAAAGATCAAAATGAATGTAGTTTAAAATTTGTTTACTATTATGATTACCAGTCTTGAACCTTTGTTTACATTGTTTTGCATATACATAATGTTTAGAAAAATCCAAATTCAAGGATTTCAAATCTGGAAGCAACTTTTGGTTCATCAATACCTGAATACCTTTCTCGCTCATGTGACCCAACCGCTAATGCCATAGATGAGAACCTTCTTATGACTTTTCTGATATGATATTTGCTTCACTAACTTGAGTGTTTTCTTTGAGTCTATAAATATTTCCCACTTTTTAAGCCTCCATAACCACTAAGGCTTCTTTTGAGACTTTCAACACTCCATTCTGGCCTGTAAATTTATACCCATTCAAATCCAAAACTCCAAAAGAAATCAAGTTTTTCATTAGTTCAGGTACATGCCTAACATTAAATAATGTTTTAACTATATCATCATAAATTTTAATTTTTACATTTCCCATCCCAAAAGTTTGACAAAATGCATTATTTCCCACAAACACATAACTACCATTTACAACTTCATATGAAGTAAACTAACTTCTGTGTAGACTCATGTGATGAGAAGCACTAAAGTCTAACAACCAATTTTCAACATCTTGAGAGACATTACAAATAGGTAGAGATTCAACAATTAAAATTTCATTAATTTTTACATGAATCAACTTGATTTTCTTCCTTATTTTGGTTTTCTGACTCCTTCCGTTTCCAACAGCCTTTCTTTAGGTGTCTAATTTTTTTGCAGTACCAAAAATTGGCTTTAAACTTGTTGCCTCCCTTTGATTTTGATTTGGAAGAACCCCTTGCTTTCTCCCCTCTTTCCTTTGACTGACCTATGGCTATCAGGGCTTCTGGTGCAGATGTTTCAATACTGAATTTCCTTCATACTTATTTAGATAACAGAGCACCCAAAACTGATTCAAATTTTAAAGAATCAACAGTGCTAAAACTAATTGAAGTTACTAAGTGGTCCCATGACTCGGGCAGAGAACACAACAAGGTTATAGCCTTGTATTCTTCCTGAATTTTAAATTCCCAATATGGCAGTTGGTAAATAAGTGTATTAAAAACATTTAAATTCTATGCAACCTTTGTACCCTACTTCATCCAAAGACTGTATATTTTTCTTTTCAAATAAATTATATTGGTCAATGATATAGTCATATGCAATGTTTCCAACTTTTCTCACAAACCTCCAGTTGTACTCTGTTCAACAATATTAAATAGAACTTCATCTCCCAAACATAACCTAATGGTACTGAGGGCCTGGGCATTCAAGTCCTCCCAGTCTGAATCTGTCATGCTTGCAGGTTTTTTCTTCACCCCGTGTAATGCTTTGTGCAACCCTTGTTGCACCAGCAAGTCCCTAACTTTTAGTTTCCACAATGCGAAATTGTTCTTCCTAGTGAATTTATCCACCCCGAACTTTGCATTCGACATTTTTTCCATTCTTTCCATTTTTTCTAACTAAGGTTTTAAAAAAAATCTTTCCCCTTCCTCCTTTTAGCTAGCAAGGGTTTCAAAAATTCCTCCTTTCATCTAGTTAGGGTTTTTTAATTCCCTTCCTCTGCTAGGTTTAATTCAAAATAAATTTCTGATTGCAAAAAAAAAAAAAAAATTGTGTTTCTGTATGGTCCCTATTTTAATATAGTTCAATTTCCTCCAATATTCTTTAAAAGAAAAAATTCAGAAGTACAATTTCACTTTTATCCAAAAAAAAAAAAATTGCAATAAAAGGAAAAATACCAGACTCCTCTTCACTTAAGAGCAACTCCTTTGTGGCTTTGTGAACTAAAAATTTATGGATAAAAAAACCTCTTATGGAAATCTATGTTCAATGCTTTACATGTTCTCCCTTTTCTCTAGTGACAGGACACCATATTTTCTCAGCAACAAAAAACAGTTCAATGCATGCTTTCAACTTTCTCCCCTTTCTCCAGTGAGAGGATGAAAAATTCTCTCAGCAACAACAAACATTTCAATGCCCTCCCTTTGATTTCAACATGCGCCAGAGACCGTGCCTCAAAATTCTCTCAGTCCCTTGACTAGCAGCTTCCCCGGACAATGTGTTTTATCTTGACTAGCGACCGTGCCTCATACCTCTCTCAATGACAGTGGACATGGTCAATATGGTGGACAAGATAAATACTCAGGTTCTTCCCTCTAACAACAAAAATTGTAACTTCTATAAACCTCAACCTCCCTTGACTAATGCTTGCACAAGCAAACTCTTCCTCTTCATCCATGATTGCAGATAGAGTCTTGGATCTTGACTTCAATGACTCTGTGCAATATTTTACAAAAAATGGCCCTTCTCTCCATCGATGGTAGTGCTTCAGCTCCACAGACTCTTCAAACTGAGACTTTCTCTAGAGTCTCTATCCTATCCAATGGTGGCGGCTTGATGCCATGATTTCTGAACTGAGGATTTTCCCTTTTCTCAAGGTGATTCCATTTCATCAAGCTATTATACCACTTATTGGGTTTGGGAAAAAAATTAAGGAGAAATAAATATACATATAATCGAATGAAAAATGAAATTAAACACAGACAAGTAAATGAAAAAATATTTACATGGTAAAACCTTGACAGAGTGTCAAGGAAACCTCCACGGGCCAAGGGATTGGAAATTCTATTAATCAAGGATGATTCTCCTCAAGTTACAAGCCTCTTGGGCCATCCCAATTTAACATGGGCTACTTTGTTACATAACTACCTCTTCAGTTAAAGCCGAATGTCTGGTAAATTTAATTAATTACAATTAGTTGTAATTATTTCAATAATAGGCACCCAAAAATTTCATAGAAAAATCAAAATGCAAAAGATATGAAGGTTTGGAGGGAATTGGAATTTTTTGGCACCAATTCAGCTGCGAGAGTGCCAGAACTCCAAAAAAAATAGGCTTTAAAGATCACAATATTGTCTCAAGCTCCTGTTGTAGCTCCTGCTGAAATGATAATGTTCCCATATAGTTCCAAAGCTCATAGGGTTATGGAAACCATTAGAACGAGTTTAGCATCTCTCAAAAGGGGTTCTGGTGTAACAAATATATTAACTAAACTCCAGACTCTAAAGTGAGTGCTTTCTTCTTTTATACATATTCACAACATTTAAAGCCTTTGACTTGTGTGATACATTACAGCTTCCGTAGAATTGGTTTTTTGTCAATGTCATTATGATTGAGATTGCAATATATATATATATATATATATATATATATATATATATATAAAATTTTTCTATGTATAATATTTATATTTATAATATCTATATTTTTTTAATTAAATTTATTTATGCATATAAATGGAAGAAATAAATTTCATGTTAAGATCAAATTAAATGATATATATCATTTCATATAAAACAAATATGTAATATATATGATATAATATTTGTATAATTAAATTTAACACTCATAATTCATATTGAATAATTTGACACTTATCTCATATTAAGAACATTCAAATTTGAAGGGTTGGTCTTAAATTCATTT
The DNA here is from genome assembly GCA_034641835.2 of Pinus albicaulis. Taxonomy (NCBI): domain Eukaryota; kingdom Viridiplantae; phylum Streptophyta; class Pinopsida; order Pinales; family Pinaceae; genus Pinus; species Pinus albicaulis. The sequence goes on from CM076581.1 coordinate 1,496,876,817, forward strand.
TTAAGGGCATTTATTCATGTAAATATTCAAATATTAAATATTGTGAAAAAAATTGTACTTCTATTTAAAAGTGTATGTTAAATAAACCCTTCATAAAAATATCCAAAATGAAATAGTGCCCTTCTAAATATTTAAAATATAAAAAATTTAAAGAGTGACTACATTAAAACACTATAAAATCTCAATAGAGCTTGGTAAATAAGCAAATATTTTTCTCAAATTCCATTAAATAAAGGTAAACATATGTTTATTCTATTCATTTAATGATCTTGAAAAGTATTTGGATTTACATGATTGAAAATATAAATTTATTTTCGCAATGGAAAATGACTTTTATTTTTCATTTGTTTCCATACATCATAAAAAAAATTAAAATATACCTCATTTAGAGCATGAGGTTCACTAAGAGATATAAACATTACCATATCTAGTGTCTCCGATAAAGGTCTTGATCTATCATCTTTTTTTATCCTATTTAATGTTGAAAAGTCCTTTTCACACACAATTGTTCTTGTTGAGATAACAATAATAGCTTGCCATAATTTCTTCAAATATGGAAAACCTTCAAAATTGTGCTTTCTAAGATAACAATAATAGCTTGCCATAATTTCTTCAAATATGGAAAACCTTCAAACCATTCAGGTTCATCTCCACATAGATCCCATACTCCACAATTGTTATTTTTGGGGTATTATTTCGAAATAAAACAAATAAATTCATCCATTTCACCAAGACAACTCGTAATATCCACAAAAAGGTGATTCTCAATACAATTTTTTTCACATAAACATTTTAACCATTTTTTTGTTTGAGAGTCTCTATCATTCACTTCTTCATAATAATGGCAAGGGACTGAAAAAACTTAGTAACATTAAATACATGTAAATAAATGAATCTCATATCTAAAGATTCAATCATGTTTACAATCATACATTTTCCCAAAATAATACAATCATATACTGTCCCAAAAATTTTCATCTCTGGAAAAATTTTGAACCTCAATGGATGTAAAATGTACCATATTTTTTCTATCTGTGGATTCAAGGGTTCCTCCTTGAGTTTTAACTAGAAAAGAGGACATATGCACTAAACCTATCCCAAAAATGCTTCCCCAAAAATGTTTCTGAAGCATGCTAATAGAAACATCTAAAGTAGTGTCAATAGATGTAATAAGAACACAATATTCTTGGAAATTTTGATTCAACTTATTTAATTCAATAAGCACATCTATAAGTAAATGAATGAAATTTTTTACTTGAAATATTGTTTTCAACTTATAAATTTTTTCTCCCTAACTCACAATCCTTTAACAAAGTAGCCATGAGTTTAACAACTCTTTCCATGACCTTACCTCTAGAGAGCCACTTAATTTGATTAATTTAAATGAATTATAGATTAGTGATTCAAAATCTTTCCATTATCTCTTTCAATTCTCCATGTCTTTTAGTTGATTTCCCAAGCCATGAATAAACTTCATTTGCAAAATTGTAAATGTGTTGCAACTTTGGAAAATGAGATACAACATCAATCATTGCTAATGTTTCCCTATGAGCTATGCAATGGATATCTAATAAATGAAGAGCATCTTGATGAGGCTTAAAATATAAACCTTTATAAATATCCCTCATGGTAGATTGAGCATCCAAGACAAAACCAACTAACTTAATCAAAGATCGATTTGTTTATGATAAAAGAGTTCTCACTGCATCATACACACAATGAGTTTTTCCATGATTTATTGGAAGAAAGCATATAAATTTTTTTACACGTTCACCTCTTCCTCCATTTGTCAAATATGTACTGTAAACAATCAAATGGCGCTCCATATTTTGATTAATTCTTTCATCAATTAAAATTGAGTAAAATGGGATATGTAAAATATCCTCTTTTACTTTGTTCCAGTACACCTCTTTAGCATCTTGAAGAAAAATTTTTCCTAATTATTTATTTGTGTATGAAAAATATTTATTTGTTAGAGCAATTCACGGAGTGTAATTATAATTATTCAATTCACACATTGACTTATAAATTTCTAAATATAAATCATGTATAGAAACAAAATAAATGTTTTCAATCACTAATATAATTCTATCCTTTTTAGCATCTACCATTAGTTCAACATGTTTAGTGATTGGAATATTACTTTGTTTATTTTCCCCCTCCAAAATTTATAAATAGATTTTATGAGTTTCTGATTTTGCATGGCCACTTAGACCACTAACTTAAATTCTTGTTCTTCCCTCTTTTGCACATGGAGTGTCTCTTATAAATTTAACACACTATGAACATTTTATCCTTTCAATACCATTACAATATTTTACAACATAAGCCCCTCGAAATCTTGTCTTCCATTTAGATTTGAATATTCTTTTGTGTTTCTTTGATGGTTTTTCTCTTTCAACAAGCTCTATAGTATTTGATTCAACATCTTCATGTATATGAGCATCAACTTAACTTTGAAGCTTACATGGGCTGATTAGAATGTTGTGGGAGACCAAATGCATAAGGAATTGACACTTGTTTTTAATCCTTCTTAGAGCAACCAATATGATACTGTTTTCAAGATTTACACCTATTAAATCAATAAAAACAATAGAATAAATAAATACGTAAATTAGAAAACAATAATATATTTATTGATAAAAGAATTAAAAACAACTTCATATTAAAACACAAAAATTATAACTTTTTTAATATAATAGATTACTTTATGGATAATATTATATATATAAGTACAATGTTTGAATTTATTTTTTCTTTAATTATGGATCACAAAAATTTTATGCTTTTCAAATTATGTTGTTATTTTGCATTTACCTCACATGAAGAGAACAATAAGAAAGACTTAACCCATTAAGTTTTGCTGTTCGAGATAACTTGAGGCAAAGTTCTATCCCAATTTTGTTTTTGGCTATTTAAAAAAAAAAGAAATGATGATATAAGCTCTTCTATGTTTTACAAGCCTAGCATACAATGCTTGTTTGCTCAACGAGCTCTCTGGTTTTTTGAAAATGTTAAGAAAACACAATAACTCAAAAAAAAAATTAAATCTAATAATGCCACTCTTTGAGTTATTACTGAAGCATACTTCCATTCACACATAGTCGTGTGTAACCAACGAGTTTATGTAGTGGTAAGAGAATATTTCAGACGAAAATAAATTAGTTCTCCTCTTATTGACTTATTTTTAATATTTCATATATCTCGAGGGGTAACTCACATATAAAATTGTACAATCCTACCCCGTAGATGTTTTATAGTCAACACGTTTATGTTAAAAAAAATCAGAGTGCAAGTTTTCTGATATTTATATATATCTAAACATGCTTCGAACCACTGGTGCACACAAACCATTTTATGAGACCTAATTAAATTAATTAGGTTGCATTTATGACAAGTAAAAATGATATAAAAGCCACTAAAACAAATTTTAAACTAGAACTTGGCATTTGAAGACAAACTTAATTCTTGGAAATTCTCGTAGGGGGCTAACAACAATGACTTGAATGATGAGTCTAATGCCAACATTGTTACTGCAACCAAAAACTATTGCTATTATGAGACTGGTGGTTTTCTTCATTAATAATATTCTCCATGGACTCAAAATCAGAGACATGATATGTAATTGTCATGGTGCCCTTTTGTAGCTCTATACAAATCCATATTCGTCTTCAGCCTGCTTGATGAGTTTCTAGAACAGAGGGTGGTTTATATGCATCACTTCTATTACATAACAATGGTGTTTCTTTCCTTGCTATTGTTATCCTTTAAATGCTCCGTTGTTCGTTTTAGAAGTTGTCACTGCAATACACGAACAAAATGAATGAAAACCAAATGCATATTGTTGTGATAAATCATCCGGTATAGTGAAAAATAACGTGGAGGTTGAGCCAAACGTTACAAAGCGAGAATATCAGGAAAATCTGAGCGATAAACATTCGATAAGCTGTTTAGATCGGTTGGTAACTTGGTACTTACCTCAACATCGACGACGTGCTCATATCTAATGGTACTTGGTGAATCGACAATTAAATGGATCATAAATGGAAAGGTATCGCAAATGTAGTGGTTATACAGTCCTGAGTCCTGAATCCCAACTTGAAAATCCTAACAAAAAAAGTTTCGATCATGCATCATATAACTATAATCAGCCACTTTCGGAAACTTGAAAATTCTAACAAAAAAGTTTATATCATGCATCCATTCACCAACGATTTTATGCATAATGCACCAATACACCAACTATTTTATGAGGAGTGCATCTGTTCACTAACAATTCTATGAATAGTGTACAAACGCACCAATTCTTTTATGAGAGTGTTTTAACATTGCATCTTTTCACTAATTGTTGTTCTATGTGTCATGTGCTTTTTAGTGTCTTAATAGTGTACCTGTTCACCAATTGTTCTATGTGCTTTTTATTTCCTTAATTAGTGCACTTATTCACCAATTGTTCTATGTCACATGTGCTTTTTATTTCTTTAATTAGTGCACCCATTCACAAACGGTTGCTTCATGTGCCTTTTTGGAAAACGACAAAGAGGTGAGCTTTGATCCACTTATATGTACAGGAGTCATGAGATAATTAATATAAAATATTTAGGTGTAACCACACATTCAATCAGGACTAAACCAATGAGCTCTCTCATGAGAATTTAAACTTGCTTAATGGTATATTCTCCTATCCTTTCACCATTGAATCACAGCCATCTAAGTGCAAATGTGTAATGCATATTATACTAGCCCAACCATATAAATTAAATAGTTGATAAATCCATACTATTAAGACATTAGTGAAACCAACAAAGATACTATTAAGACATTAGTGAAGCCAAGAAAGACAAGAAAGACAAGTGTGACAATAGGATTGAAAAAAATTCAAATATTATAGTTGTAAGTCAATTACATGACTAAAAAAATAGTTTAATAATGTAGATAATCATAATTCCCATTTAGGAAATGCAAATGATTTAATTCAAATATTTTTTTAAATTTCACATTTTAAAAATTATTTACATCTCACAAAATTTGATGCATCTTGACAAGATTTGTAATTAAAATTGATTTATACTAATTTTATTTATTTTTTAAAATAAAATTAAACACACACACACATATATAACACTTATCATAACTTAGTTGTCAAATTAGCAATGAGGACAACCATTATTGACAATTAGCTAGTGAGGACAACCATTATTGGCTACTATGTGTAAATGCAGGTTGACTCATTAATATTATTCAAGGAAAATGTGTCACCTCATTACTATTATTCGAGGAAAACAATGCCACCTCGAGCTACCGACTCTTGGTCTGTAAGGGGACATGCTTCCACTTTTGCCAAAAATCTCTAGATCTCGAGAAGTAAACCTATTTCCTTATATACTAAAAAGATGAGCTCTTAATCAAACAAACATAATTTAATATATAAAGAGAATAATTTTTTGAAAAATTAATTATAGATATTTTATTGATTTTAATTAATTAATTTTTTTTATTTCAAAATTATGACACTATATTTCTCCTCAATGAGATTTTAATAATCTCCATCATTAAATTGATATAAATAAACAATTTTTTTTATTATAAAAATAAAAAATATTATATACTTTACATTAAATTGTACATTTACATTAATAAATAGATACAAATTTAAAATGTAATGTACATTTAATGTAAATAGATAAAAATTTATAATTTATAATTAAAATATAATTAATGCAAAAGTCAATAACAAAACCATCTCCATTATTCTGACCTGGAATTTACACAAGATTAATAATATTTTGCCAATAATAGCTGGATGGTAATCAGATCTACTTAACACATACGATTCTCTTCTGTGGCAAACGAATTTAGAGAACTTGTTATTTATCAAAACTTATATCGTTCTGAAACATCCAGATATGAAAAGGTAATTCAGAATATTGTTGGGTAGGCTGATACTTGAACAAATTTTACGAGGAGAGCGGTAGTCCCAGTTGCCATTTGTTTGCAACACAAGTGTAGAGAACTTTGCTCCATAGCGTTTAACCGGCATATTAATATTATAGAACTCTACTCTAGAGGGTTTAACCGGCAAATTAATATAATAGAAGTCTTCATCATGCATTGTATCAGCGCCTCTGGCCTAGAGCACTGTGATTACGGAGAATACTAGTGATTCGGTGGCAAATTAATATACTACAATTTTCTTATCGTGCAATATATTGTTGGATCTTGACCTCGAGTACTTTGAATACGGAAAATACTCATGATTGGAATTTGGATCGTTATCCTCAGCTGATTGAGTATGTTGCACACATATTTAATGTCGAATGCATGCACTTATCGCTTTTTAATCTCTATTCAACTATATGACCAGATTATTAAAACAAAAAAATTCGAGTAGCTCCTTTTTAAAAGTCTAGGATGAGACAAATAAAAAACGGACAAGGTCCTCGTCTATCTTTTATTTTGTTAAAATAGTTAATTAAATTTATTTGGTGAGTGAGTTAGAGAGCCAGTTAAATGTGTGTGGAGCAAGTTGAATTATGAGATAAATGGATTTGGTAAGTGTGTGTATGTCAAGTATTTTAAGATTAAATACTTTTCAGCCAGTTCATTATATAAGAAAAATTGTGATTAATAGAGTTTGAAGAATAATAAAGGAGCCTCAACTTATTTATGTTATTGTGTGAAATATTTATGTAATTTAAGTCTTTACTTTTCTACCATTCCAACAAATTACTATCAAAACAAGGTTACAAAGAACTAAAAAAATACTTGTGTGAGAGTTGAATTTTTTTTTGTGTCTTATTTAAGATAACGCACCTTACAATGTTATACAAACCATTATAGCACTGATCGCTGTTACGAAAAATGTGTCATTGGACTAACATGGGTCGTTAGTGTCGAGACGTGCATTAGCACCCGGGCCTAACGAGCAACAAGCGTGCTAGTGAGTCGTTGACTATTCGTATGAAAATTTTAAAGGCTTGAAAAGTTCATGTTAAAATTTTATAAGAATGATTTTAAAGGGGTTTTTAACTTACGCAAAGTACTTTTAAAAAAGGATTTCTCATACATGCACACGATTATTTCAAGGGAGATTTTAAAAAGGTTACGAGGTTTTAAAAATAGATTTTTGAAAAAGTTTTTTTCAAAAGGGATTTCGAAAGACTTAAAAAGTGGTGGTGTTTTATAATAGGTCTTTCTTTTAAAAAGACTATTGTATAAGTTTATATTTATATAAAAGAATTTTTTTATATAAAATAATAAAACATAGGGTTTTATTAGAAGGTTGTTTTATGGAGCTTAGCAAAGTATATAAAAAAATGTAGAGTTTAAGAAGTGAATTTTTTTTGAAAAAAGATGGCCAAAAGTAGCTTCCAGTCACAACTTCTTTTTTTCACAGAGAAGGTTTAGGATGTGTGGACCATTAAGATGGAGACCATATTAGAAGCACATGATGTTTGGGATGATGTCAAGTTTGAGTTTGCAGAACCTTGAGATGATGTCGAAGAACGAGTTCTCAGTAACGCAAAGAGAGAACAATGGAAGAAAGAAAAAATGAAGATTGCAGAAGCGTTGCTTCTTATCCATTCGGGAGTGGACCGAGCAGTGTTCCAGAAGATAATGATCATGTCTTCAGCAAAGGAAGCATGGGAAACTTTGGCGACAAGCTATCAAGGTATGAGAAAAGTCAATATTATTAAATTGCAGAATACAAGGAGAGATTTTGAAAGTCTGCAAATGAAGGAGACAGAGGACATTGATTCCTTCATGAAAAAGGTCATGTCTGTCGTAAATTAGTTAAAAATTTATGGTGAAGAAATTAAAAATCGAACAGTGATTGAGAAGGTCCTTAGATATTTATCTACCAAGTTTGATGTTGTGGTAACAAGCATAGAAGAAGCAAAAGATTTGGAAAAACTGACAGTTGATGAGCTGATCAGATCACTTCTATTGCATGAGGCAAGAATAGACAGAAATAAGGATTCCACTTTAGAAACTGCTTTGAAAAGTCAAGTTTCTATTTCAAGAGGTTGAAGCAGAGGTCGATCGAGAGAACGAGATAGAACAGATGGTCAAGAAGAGCATGAACATGAAATTGGAAGCATCAGCAGTAGAAGTTTCAACAGTAATTACAGATCAGACAAATCAAAGGTGAGATGTTATTATTGCAATAAATTTGGTCATTATGCTCGTGATTGCAGGAAGAAGCTAGTTGATCAAGAAAACTAGAGAGCTAATGTTAGTATAGATAATACTAACTTCCTAGCATGCAACAACATGCATGAACGTTCTGATAATGTGTGGCTATTAGATAGTGGTTAAAGTAACCACATGACAGGAAATAAGAATTTGGTTGCAAATTTGGATCAAACTGTAAAGACAAAGGTAAAGTTAGGGACTAAAAAGACTGTGGATGTAGATGGAAAATGACTGGTCAACATTCTCATCAAAAAGGGGGAGCCAAAGTCAATCTCAGAGGTATATTATGTTCTTGGTCTCAAACATAATTTGATAAGTGTTGGTCAATTGATGCAGAATGGATAGAGAATTATCTTTTAGGGAAAATACTGTGTTATTTATGATAAACCCCCAAGAAATAAGCTAATATAAAATGTGCATATGACGAGGAACATACTCTTTCCTCTAATTATGAACCATAACAATCAGGTTAGTTATTTTACGACTGCATGCTCTAATGATTATTTGTTATGGCACTTTTGGTTTGGAAATTTGCATTTATCCGGTTTAAGATTGTTGCAGCAGAAACAGATGGTCAAAGGATTACCTCCCATCAAAGAACCTACTAGTACTTGTGACTATTGCATCTTGGGAAAAAAATACTGTGAAAGTTTTTCGAAGGGATTTTCATACAGAGAAAAGAAACCACTTGAGTTGGTGCATACAGACTTGTGTGGACCTATGAGGACATAATTGATTGGTGGAAGTTATTACTTCCTCACTTTTATTGATGACTATAGCAGAAAAAATTGGGTTTACTTCTTGAAATAGAAGTCTGAAACTTTTTCAAAGTTTAAAGAGTTCAAAGCCTTAGAAGAGAACCAAAGAAATTGGAAAATAAAGGTATTGAGATTATATCGTGGTGGAGAATATGATTTGAAGACATTCCATGAATACTGCAAACAACATGGAATCAGAAGATAGTTTACAACCACATACACACCGCAACAGAATGGTGTAACAAAGAGAAAGAACAAAACAATTATGAACATGAGAGGAACATGTTGAAAGTAAAACACTTGTCTAATGAGTATTTGGAAGAAGTAGTTGCAGGTGATATTTATGTGATAAAAAAATAAAATACAAAGAGTGTGATGAAAAAAGTTCCATAAGAAGCATGGTAAGGTATGTCATGTAATGTATCTCATTTCATAGTTTTTGGATGTGTAGCCTATGCACATGTGCCTAAGCAGATCAGAGGAAAATTGGATGATCAAAGTGAAAAATGCATATTCATTGGTTATAGTGAGCAGTCAAAAGTTTACAAATTGTATAACCCTGTCACCAAGAATATCATAATTAGCATATATGTTGTGTTCAAAGAACAAGAGTCATGGAATGAGACTGTTGATAAAAAAATCAATGCACAAGCACTATTGATGGAGGAGGAGGAGGATAGTGTAGTAGAAAAGGAAAAACAAGAATCAAGAGAGCAGACACCAAACAAAGTTACACCAGCAAGGACTCCAAGATTTTGGTAGCAGCATAGATCTTCAAGCAGATCATCAGACCAGAATTCTCCAAGCAGCCAATTAGGCAATGAATCAAGTAATGGTAATAAAAATATAAGAATTTTAAAATATCTTTATGATGATTTGGATGTTAGTTCAAATTTTGCATTGTTGGCATTCCAACCTTCTTCATTTGAAGAAGAAATCATAGATGAAAATTGGGTGCAAGCTATGGATGAAGAGATTGATTCTATTGAAAATAATGATACATGGGATTTGGTTAATTTTCCAAAGGATAAAAACCTCATTGGTGTCAAGTGGGTGTACAAAAAAAGTTAAATGAGAAAGGTGAAATTGACAGATTTAAAGCAAAACTTGTAGCAAAAAGATTCTCACAGCAACGAGGAATAGACTCTGGAGAAACTTTTTCTCCGATAGCCAGATTGGATACTGTAAGAGTAGTTCTAGCCACAACAACTCAGAACAAGTGGAAAGTATATCAAATGGATGTGAAATCAAACTTCTTGAATGGAATTCTAGAAGAATAAATTTATGTGAAGTAGCCTCCAGGTTATGAAGTTGAAGGTAAAGACGATTAATTTTACATGTTGAAGAAAACGCTCTATGGAATGAAGCAAGCACCTAAAGCATGGTATAGCATAATCGACAATTAAGAATGGATTTTGCATAAGCAACATTGAGCCTACCTTGTATAAAAAGGTAAATGAGCATGGAAAAATTTTGACTGTTTGCTTATATGTTGATGACATGATTTTTACATGTGATCTTGAGTTAGATGAATTTAAAGCAACCATGATGAACGAATTTGAGATGACAGATCTTGATCTCATGAAATATTTTCTTAGCATAGAAGTTGAGCAATCTGAAAAATGAATTTTTATTTTCCAAAACAAATATGCTAGATATTTTCTTAAAAGATTCAGGATGGATAATTGCAAATCTATACCTACTAGTTGCAACAGGTACAAAGTTAAGTAAGGATGATGAAGGATCAGATATCAATCCAACTCTATTCAGAAGATTGGTTGGCAACCTCATGTATCTCACAGTTACAAGACCAGATATTATGCAAGGAGTGAGTTTGATTTCCAGATTTATGGAGATTCCAAAAGACACACATTGGAGCGCTGGAAAAAGAATTCTGAGATACATAGAAGGAACTAGAGATTGTGGCATAATGTATGCAAGTACATAAAAGAAATGTTTGATTGGGTATACAGATAGTGATTTTGTAGGTAGTTTAGATGATCAGAAGAGCACATCTGATTATGTGTTCCATCTTAGTTTAAGTGTGATAGCATGGGCATCTTAGAAGCAGCCCATTGTGACACTAGCATCAGCAGAAACAGAATATGTAGCAGTAACTTCAACATCTCAAGTTGTTTGGTTAACAAGAGTATTGGATGGACTCAAGCAGAAACAAAAAGGATCAACAAAAATATATTGTGACAACACTTGAATGATTGCAGTGTCCGAGAATAGTGTGTTTCATCAAAAGGGAAAGCATATTAATACTAGATATCACTTTATTAGAGAACTTATGAGCAATGGAGATTTTATCAAATTTAGTGATCAATTGGCTGATATATTTACAAAGTCATTAGCAATAGATGTGTTTGAGTTTCACAAAAGAAATTTGAGTGTTGTAAGCCTAGCTCAGACAAAGACCAGCAACCATGTTTGAGTTGTCATGAGTTATGTTTTAGTTTAGCAGTCATAATTAAGGGGGAGTGTTAAAATATTTAATTAACTCTCGCATGCAGAGTTAGACAATCAATTAAGCGAGTGTTGAGTTTTATGATAGATAAATTTGGTGAGTGAGTTAGAAAGTTAGTTAAGTGAGCGTTGAGCAATATGACTTATATGATAGTTGAGTTTGGTTAGTGTGTACATGTCAAGAGTTAAAATTAAATACCATTAAATAAATTCATTGTATTCAGCAAGATTGTGATTAATAAAGATTAAAGATTAATAGAAAAGCCACAGCTTGTTTGTATTATTGTGTGAAATTTTTGTATAATTTATGTCTTTACTCTTGTGCGATTCCAATATATTTTAGATAACAGATTAAATTACCTCTAAGACTCCATCACTTTTGTATTTAGTTGATTTAAAATCCGATTTAAGAAATATCCAGGTGGTTGAACGTGGGTGTGAAATAATTCCGATTCTCAAGTGTGCTTCAATACAAAAGTTACGATTCTGCGTACACTGAAGTAGTTTGACCATCAAGATTTAAATCCTCAAAATTATACCGAAATCGTTGAATATTCCTGCACATACATCTGTATGGATTATATTTCATATGATATTCTCGTTGGAAGAAATAAGGCGCATCAGCATTTACATTAAAGTAGGTTGTATATTTCACACATGTAAATTAGCAGCTAGGTTACGTTGGAAATGACGCTACTTGTTAAATAATTTGCAAAATATGAGTTTGACAATATCTTTTACAGGAAGATCAATGGTATTTTCACACGAGAAAGTAAGTTCGAATTCATTTCACAAAGCTTTGACAATCGGACAGCCAAAGATAAAAGAAAGACATAGTTGGTAAATGTAGTTCATTACAGCCAACATTACTTTAATCTCGAGATGGAGTGTAGTTTTAATATCATACGGACGGATGCCACCCATGTTATTACACTTTAAATAAAAGTGTATTTTCGAATTATAAGAAGAATATATATAAATCAAATAAAAGTTTTAATTTTCAAAATTTATTTTTTTCATAATATATAAGTATATTTTTAAAATAATATATAATGTATAACTAATTAAAATAAAAATATTTTACATAAAATGTATATCTAAAGACAGAATTAAAGTGATTTTTTATTATTAACATATTTTTAAATATATGTTAATATTAATTAGTATTAAAATATTTTATCAATAACCAAATTATATATACATTTTTTATTTTTAATTAATATATATATATATATATATATATATATATATATATATATTAATTTTTATTATTATTTTAAAGAGAATAAATGGACACAGACTTACATAACTCCTCATAGGCAGTTGTAGAATGAATCTCTCTCCTCAATAAAAAGCTAAAAAAAATTTGTAATTTTAAATAGTTGAATTTTTGTGAGTCAAATTTATTTTTATATAAAAAATAACTTCAGCACTAAAATTTTAGTAAAAAACCTAAAAATTATTTGATTAAATTATATCATTTAAATAACTTCCATTGTATCTTAGTGTGATGCCCATGAAAATGAAAATGAACTCTTATGTGCGAGAAAATTTGAGATACAAATCTATCTGTTCAACAATGCCTAATGAAAAGTCACATGTGATTTGGAAATGGAGAAATGGTTTTAATATCATATGGATGCCACCCATGTTTTCTTTGAAGAATCCATGACCTTAGAATCATTTTTTAAATAGGAATAATAAAACTATTTGATTTTTTGTTTTTGTTTTGAAATTTTATTAAAAACAAAGAAAATTGTAATTTTAAATTGTTGAATATATATAATTTTACTGTTTTAGAATTTTTGTGAGTGAAACATATTTTTTTTAAAAATAATTTAAATAAAAAATTAAAAAACATTATATTATATTATTTAAATAGTTTCTAGATATTTTAATTAGCAATGGTCATGAAAATGAAGTGTTATGTAAAAAGGTTTTAGATACAAATTTCCATGAGTTACCTATGCTTCGTAAATAGACATATATAAACACTTAAAAATTATATTGGTAATTTAAATAAAATTACATATATCCATAATAATGAAATTCTTAAAATTAAATTAATAACTATAGTTAGTCAAATGAAAATAAAAAAATAAAAAAAATATAAAATTAATAAATAATAATATTTAAAATTAGTTTAAATTTAAAAACTATTTTGATGGATTAATTCTAGTTGAAGATGTTGTTCAAAGTGAAATGTTATGTTCAATTCAAATTTATCTTATAATACTATTATTTTATTGAAAATTATATATATATATATATATATATATATATATATTTCTATGACTAAAACATATTAAAATAATAATTAAATTTTATTATTAAATTATTAATATACATTTTAAGATAATTAATATTGAAAGAATGTGCAGCCCCACACTTTAAAGTAGATTTTTATTATTCAATAAATGTGGATAAAAAATTTAGGTACTCTTTTTAAGTGTGTTCAATAGTAGTTTAATTCTACAAAATATTTAAGAATATAAAAATAAAAATAAAATTCTCCCTTCCTCTTAATTTAAATTTCCTCCACTCCAACACATAATGTATAATCCATAATATTTTTTTTGGTTTTTTATATATAATACTAAATTGTTCCTTTACATTCACTCAAACATTTTCTGCAGAAAGTTTGAAATATTTACTCCATAACAATTTTTATAAAATAGTTGAAATATTCTCTAAAATATTCTTTAGACAATGAATAGAATATTCTTTCATAATAAATGAAATATTATTTAAAAAAACTGAAATATTTCTTGCAAAATAGTTAAGATATTATCGGTAATATTCTTTACATAGTTGATAGAATATTCTCTACATAATAGCTTAAATATTCTTTGAAATATTCTCTACATAAGTATTGGAATATTCACTTCACAAGTGTAGAATTTCCTTAGGGTTACAAAATTTCTCTATAGCAATGTAATGTTCTTAGCAATACTATAGAATTTATCCAAAGCAGTGTGACAATATCAATAATTCTATAGAATTTGTTTGCCACAATGTAACATTCTCACCAACACTGTAGAAGTTCTTCGCAATAGTGTAACAATCTCAACAATGTTGCAGAAGTTTTCCACAACATTTTAAGTTGTATGGAACCTTTCCCAACATTCTCCCACTTTTCATATACCTTGCAAGGGTAAAGGGGAGAACATATCACACTACAAGCTAGATTCTAGGGCCTAAAAGGTCCATTGAATCATAACAGCACCTAAACATTTTTGTGTTCACTAATTTTGTTAATGCATTTGCAACATTTTTTAAGGTGTAAAATTTCTCAAGTATCACCTTTACATGCTCTACTATGTCTCAAACAAAATAGAATTGGATATATATGTTTACCTTTCCATGAAAGGTTGGGTTTTTAGCTAGAAAAATGGTGATATTACTATCACATTGAATTATGATATATTTTTGGTTTAACTTCTAAAGAAAGTTTCCTAAGCTAGATAAGTCTTCTTCCATGTATGAGTAGATAGCATATATTCTACCTCTATAGTAGACAAAGTGACCATAGCTTGTCACTTTCTCATCCATCTTATTGCTCCACCAAATGGACAAAACAAATAACCACTAGTAGGTATCCTTCTATCTAAATTTACTGCTCAATCAAAGCCCACATAACCCTATATATTAACTAAGAAATGATCCCATAGAAGAAAATTATGATAGAAAATATTATACTCAGAGGTACCTCACAAATATTTAAAAACCCTCTTCAGTACATCCCAATGTTCGTGCCCATGATTAGTAATGAAACGACTCAAGATTCCCATTGCTTAGGCAATATTTGGTCTAGAACATACCACAACATCCATAAGACTACCAGCTGCATTAGCGCAAGGAATAGATAACATATAATCCATCTCTACACGTGTTGTACACCACTACTCAAGTAAAAGGTTAGTTCCCACGAAACCTGGGGTAGTTATTATTTTGCATTCCTTTGTTAAAAAAAATTGTAGCACAAAGTTTACATACATAATTTGGCTCAACCAAAATATTTTATTTTCTCTTTATCTCCTAATATCCATTCCAAAGATACATTTTACAACCCCAAAGTCTTTCATTTCAAATTGTGCCAAAAATTGAGACTTCAAATCACAAATCACATTGCTATTATTACCAAAGAATAACATATCAACAATATATAAAGTGATAATAAGGAAGTGGTCGCTTTTTTATTTGTAGCACACACAGTGATATGATTTTCATCTTATAAATTCTAATCTCAATAGAAAAGAATAAGACATTTTGTACCACATTCTAGGAGACTGTTTGAGAGCGTATAAAAAGTTTTTTAATTTGAAAAATAATGACTCTTTGCCTCTTTGAACATAGTGCTATAGTTATTTGATATATATCTCCTCCTTCAAGTCACCATGAAGGAATGCAGATTTGACACTCATATATTCTATCTCTAAATCAAAAGCTACTGCATACAATAATAAAAACCTAATAGACGTTAACTTAGCAACTAGAGAGATGATTCTACCAAATCTATTCTCTCAACCTAGGAATATATTTTTGTAGGAAACCTTGCTTTATAATTATCAACAATACCATCTAAACCTCTCTTATGCTTGAAACCCATTTATAACTAATGGGCTTATGTCCATCAAGAAATGGAACCAAGTATCATGCTAATTTTGTTTTTAGTGCATCCATTTCCTCATCCATGGCCATTTCATCTTTCATATTTCTCATCTCCTCAATGTTAGTAGATAAAGAAAATATACATATGAAGTAAGAAGGAATATAAATATACCTATCTAGTTATCTTGTTTGCTAAATGGAACTCCTTAATGTTTAAGGTGGAATTGATTCCTATACTTTTGTACTTTCTAAACCATCCTCCTCATCAAGTCCTTTGTGAACTTATTGTTTACCTTATGGTTAAAATTTCTTGGTATTTAAAGGTAGTTGAACCACAACATTCTTCTTATCCTCTTTTGGCTATTCTAGTGTGGGAGAAGGATTAGCTTGTATGAAAATAAAATTTCTTCTATACAAGAATTTTACAGCCATAGGATACCAAAGCTTGTACAATTACATATCATCACCATAACCAATGAAGACACATTTCACTGAATTCTTATCCAACTTAAACCACTTCTCCTTAGGCACAAGAGCATATGTATCACAACCATAACACAAAAATATGCCGAAGAGAGGGATAATTTCCTGTGCAAACCTCCATAGGGCTCTTATCCACAAGAGTTTATGTGGGATGCATACTAATCATATAACATGCAATATCAATATGCTTTACCCCAAAATTTATTGTCTAGGATAACTCCACTAAGCATATTCCTTACTCTTTCCATCAATGCTATATTCATTTGTTTTGAAACTCCATTATGCTGAGGGACATATGAAATTTTATTATGTCCTTTAGTTCCATTCTCTAACAAAAATGATCAATTTTTGTAGAACAAAAATCATCACCATTATCAATTCTGAGCACCTTAATCTTCCTTCTAGTTTGATTTTCCAAGAGAGCTCTGGAATCCTTAAATCGAATGAAAAATTGATATTCAGTTCTTAGGAAATATACCCATATCATCCTTGAATAATCATCAAAAAATGAAACATAATAAAAAGCCTTAAAAACTGAAGGAACATTAACTGGACCAAATACATCAAAATGAATGGACTCCAATAAGTCATTTATGAGAACTATAGTAAAATTGAAATTGTTCTATTTTCCATCTATGCAATTCTCATAGAAATCAAAATGAAGATAAAAATAATTCAATCCATCAAAAATATTTTTGTTTTTCAAGGATTATAAGCCCTTCTTACTTATATGCACAGGGACTTCACTTAATGAACCTCTGACCTATCACGTGCGTTTGTGGCATATTAAACAATACCTTTAATTTGACTACATATTAGAAAATACCCCTAAAAATCACTTTATTTAACCCCCTACCAATACAAACCCAATACACCTTCCTAATTCAAAAATCCCCTACTTCCATTAAATATTGTAGCTATCCATTTTTTCCTTAACATTTTTTTACCTCTTTATATTTTTTCATTAACTTTGAGATCCATTTTGTATACCTACCAATATAAAAACCATTTACCCGCTATATATCCCCCAATATATGGTGTCATTTTTTCCACAATATATATCCCTCCAATATGAACCCACGTGGTATGGTATTGCTCCCCCAGTGAAGCCCTTGTGCCTATATGTCCCAATATATTGTGCCATAACATTGTCTTCTTTTCATGTAACTTGATTTTAACGTAACTTAATTTTTAAATTGAGATATTTTTCAAGAGTTTTTTATTGTGAAGAAACATATTCTATAGATCTCTCTACTACAAAAATAAAAAATAATTTACACTCAATAATGCATGTATCAAGATAAAACAAGATACTAACATGAAAACCCTTAACAAGTACCATATTTTGATGAATCATCTTGCACTCGTTGTCAGATAAAAAAATCTACAAACCTCCATCATTAACTGTGCTTACTGATAATATTTTTTGTCCTAAATCTAGAACATGAAAATATTCATTGATCCCCTTGAATCTAACATTAGGGAATCTAATTAAGACACTACCATGACCAATTATTCTAAGAGGAGAGTCATTGTGAAGGTATACAAATCCACTGTCATAATTTTCATATGTTTAAAAATAGTTCCAATGAGAAGTCATATGAGCTCTAGAGTCAATCAAACATGCACACTAACATACATGGGTTTCCAAAGATATAAAAAAGGATTCATCGTCATCTCCTTGAGAATATTTTATTGACATGTTACTAGGATCCATTTTTCTTTCCTCTTCTTCTTCTTTTCTTCGTTCTGGTCTCTTCTAAAGTTCCCAAATTTTCTATAGTTCCAACACCTCGCCTTCAATGTTCGATGAGAATTTTGTCTCCCTTGAGATTTGGATATCCTCTTTCCTCTCTATTATTCTTGTATCTTCTCTTATTACACAAATGATCAAATCATCATTCGTGGATTCATAATATTTTCACCTCAACTCTTCGGATAGTAAGGTAACCACAAACTCATCAAACACTAATGTTTTTATAGTGTTTCTAATGTCCATTACTAGGTTATCCCGTGAATGAAGAAAATAAAAAAAAATATTGATACAATGATCCTCCTCATCGATCTTCATTGTTACTAAGACCAACTCGGTAATGATAGTATTAAATCTGTTCAGGTGCTCATATTGAATCACCATCACCCATTCTAAAGGAAAACAACCTTTTTTTTGTAGAAAGATTAATTAAAAATGGGATTATATTGATACAAATCCCCCAATTTATTCCAAAGAGTAGCTACAATTTTTTGTACAGAAAAATTCAATAAAATTGAATTAGAAAAACAAAGCCTAATAAGGATTCTTACCTTTTTCTCCAACACTACCCTTCATCTAAAATACCAATGGGTTGGGTTCCTTGTACTAGAATCCATAGATCTCTATCTACAACAAGATCCTCCATCATGATCTTCCAAAACTCAATGTTAGCGGCATTAAAATTCTTCAATTTTATTCTAGAGTTGCTCACCATTACCTTGCAATAGTGACTTTGACTTACACAATATCTCACTCAAACAAATATTAGATAAAAAAAATTTATCCCTTACAACTTGGAGTTGAGGTAATCAAGCTCTAATACCAAATGAAAGGAAGATGAGGTGCAAAAAATTATCTACGAGGGAAGAATGTGAAAAAAATTAAATTAAAACTAGTTGCAAACACATGAAGTGAACAAAAAAACCATTAAAAACAAGATATATTGGGGAGAACAGAGAAAACTCGCCACACTAAAGGGTGAAAATGTGAAGCTGGGTTACACTTTTTGCCCTTTTTTGAGAAAAAATTTTCATTTTTTTCGGTTCTTCAAATTTCTACAAACTATAACAATTTTTCTGTGTAGAATTTCATTTTGTGGTAAAAATAAAAGTTGTGAGAATTTTTGTTAGCTTTCCATTACTTATTTTTTGAATTTTTTTAATGCAGATTTGATATGTCAACTTACCGTTTCTTTGAGTGTGTGTTTCTTAACAATCAAAGGATTCATAAGAAGTCATGTTATGACGCAATGTTGTATTCATTGAAAATTTGTGTTTTTGAGAAAAAAAAATGTGTTACAACAATCTAGACGGAGTCTACTTTGGTTTCGTCATATTTTCAAAGCCAATGGATGCATATCATAATTACTAGAATTTTTTGAACTGGCCCAATACGAAAAAATGCGTATTTTGGATATGTTTCGCAACTCAAGAAATTTCTTAACATATAAGTTATAAACTAGAAATCTAAAAGCTACCCATTAGAGAGGATGGACCAATGTAATGCCTCATAATTTTTTCAATTTTTTTTACAATAAATCACAATGACTATCAGAAATTGTTTGCACCCATTTTATTAGAAAAATAATTAAAATTAGTAAACGTTTATGAAATTCCATAAAAGTTATATTTTCTGAAAGTAGATTCAATTCTGAAAATGCTTGTCTTGGTTCTGATAGTTAATTAACAAATTTTCATGGAGTTTAATCAGTCCAAAGTTGCAGAAACGTATTCAGAGCCTAGTTTTTGCGTAACTGGTGACGCATTAGTTCGGCTGAACTTTGATTAAAAGTTCGGCCGAACTATGTTTTGCACCGATGGCTTGTTAATTCTAACGATTTAATAGTTCGACCAAACTTTTAATCAAAATTTCGGCCGAACTATTGTATAACTTTCCATCGACCGGAAAGTTTTGCAGAGCCCCTACTAAAACACATTTCACGGCAATATAAATTGCTGCGAAATCATTCAAAATTTTCGCACATTTCACACATTTCATCTGATTTTACAAAGATCTTGGTTTGGGTTTAAAAAAATTTCTTCAAAGTTTGGATTTAAGAGCATTTCTTGGAAGCAAACTGATTTTACAAAGAATTGTTTTGGGTTTAAAGAATTTTTTTGGAAGACATTTCTTGGAGGCGGCTTGATTTTGCAAAAAAATGTTTTGAACTTAAAAAAATTTCTTGGACGTACATTCAAAAGAAATTTCTTGGAGGTATGTACGTGTTTTGAGTTGAAGTAAATATTTTGAGCTTCGTTTCATTTTTATAAGACATTTTTCTCTCGAATTTTTTAAAATAATTTTTTTGGACTGGAGGATGTATTTTTTGCAAAAAATTTAAACTGAATTTTTTTAAATTAAATCTTTTGTGATATTTTTTGTAATCGAGTTATTGTCTAATTTTTTGAAGGAAATTTTTTGAACTTCATACCCTATTATCATGGGAAATCGAAGAACTTGCGCGAGAAAATATGATCGAAAAAGAGACCCTGAGGAACGTAGAGAAGAGACGAGACAATCTTGCAAAAAAAATTTAGAAGCCCTCTCAAATATTGAAGAGGAAAATCAACCTCAAGCAGAAATTGAAGCAGGTATGTAAATGTAAATATTATGATCTATTGATATATTTAAAATTTTCCTAATATAAAATGTGAAGCTTAATTTTTATTTGATGAACTAACTTGAAAAATATTTTGTTTAATGTAAACAGACAGAGATATTCCTGAAAATATTGAAGAAGAAAATCAACCTCTAGAAGAAATTGAAGCAGGTATGTAAATGTAAATATTATGATCTATTGATATATTTAAAATTTTCCTAATGTACAATGTGAAGCTTAATTTTTATTTGAGGAACTAATTTGAAAAATATTTTGTTTAATGTAAACAGACAGAGATATTCCTCAAAATATTGAAGAAGAAAATCATCCTCAAGCAGAAATTGAAGCAGGTATGTAAATGTAAATATTATGATCTATTGATATATTTAAAATTTTCCTAATGTAAAATGTGAAGCTTAATTTTTATTTGATGAACTAATATGAAAAATATTTTGTTTAATGTAAACAGACAGAGATATTCCTCAAAACATTGATGATGAGATACAAAATTTTGAAAGAGATATTGAACCAATGATTGAAGATGGTGAAAATATTGAAAGAAATCCAAATAAATAAATTGAATCACAAGGTATATATATATATATATATATATATATATATTAAACACATGCACATATCATTGAAATTATAGATATATTTATTAATTTAGTTATTTATTGAATATGTACTATTTTTTCGAATATGTACAGATGAAGTCACTATCGATAATGAGATGTTAGAAAATGTTGACACTCACACATATGGAGATAAAAAACCTGACCATGTTATACGATATTGTGTTAACTGCATTTTTGAAAAGTATTTCTTAAATGAGTAGGTGACATTTCAGGCTCAAATGTTGAAAGGTCTCCTATCATTAAGGAAATTAAAAGAAGCTACGACACTATTGGGTATTCGAAAATCAACCAAAGAAAAAAAATGAAGGAAGATGTGATAAAAAATATGAGTAGTGCTATAAAGTCAATTAAGAGATCTAGAGAGAAAGATATTTCAATTGTATGTAGAGGAATACAGATGGCAATGGTTTCATCAAGTACTCAAGAGAATTGTTTGGCAACATTTATGGCATGAGCACTGGGAACCTCGCAAAAAAATTTGCACAAACATCGGAAATTTCAGCTGCAAATAGATGTAAATGATGAACTCGCTTGTTGGAGATCTATTTGTAGGAAACCATACAAAGATAGACTTGGAGAAAATGTTAAAAAAATAATATATGAATATTGGAAGAACAATTCGCGTGTTTCGCCAACTGCAAGGCATGTGATGCGAAGAAGAATAGCAAAGAATTAGTACGAAGAACATGAAAAATATTTCTTGGAAACCACTCAGATAGAGTTATTCAACAAGTTCAAAGAAGAGAATCGTCAAATTCATGTTTCACTCAGTGCTTTTATTCAACAAAAACCATGGTATGTAAAACCTATCACCGTACGCGACACTTGTTGTTGACGTTATCATGTGGAATTTGAGTTATATTATGACACATTCCTTGATTTCGGTAGAACATTATGGAAGGATTCACCTCCTCCTTCCACTATCCGTGATTTCATATCTCAAATTCTATGTGAAAGAGAAAGCGATGAACTATTTTACAAAAAGAAATGTGTTGGTGGTAAAAAATGTGATGATTGTGGAAATTTGACTAAATTTAAAATCAAATATCGTATTGATATAAATGATCAATCATTGTCCAACATGAAAGTGAAATGGAAGAGATATGAATATATCGATACATCGATTTAAGGTGCAAATAGTGTTAAAATAATTGAATTACTATAAGAAGAAATTTTTCTGATAGACTTTTTGAGAAAGTTTGAGGTAGAAATTGACAAATACACCAAGCATTTCCATAGAGCTCAATGGCAAGACTTGCAATTCAAAAAATCTCGTGATTTTTTTCCACCAGGGACCATTTTGTCAGTGATTGATTTTGCAGAAAACTACACATTTGTTCCACAAAAAGAAATTCAGAGTGAATACTATCATTCTGACCAAGTCTCCATGCTCATCCATATTCTATATAGACATGCTGAACAAAATGTCGATCATATAGAAAACACGAGTGAAAATAGACATATCATTAAAGAATATCACTTTTATATCAGTGACGATCATACACATGATACATGTTTTGTACAACATTATTTTGAAAAAATTTATGATTCATTGAAAAATCGTGGAATAAAATTCAATGAACATTGGATATGGTCAGATGGATGCGCACATCAATTCAAATCTGCACGATCATTCTTTTGGTTGTGTTGTCTTCATAAGAAAACCTGCATTAAACATTGTTGGAATTTATTTGAGACTGGCCATGGAAAAGGAGAACATGACAGTGTAGGAGCATGCATAAAATGAACACTTCGAAGATATCAAATGAACCACTCTACAAGCCGACTTGTGGACACTGAAGAAGTTGTTCAATGGTGCATCGCTGCTCTAAGACATGAGAGAAACCCATCAAGAGAAGTCCGAAGGTACATTCAATTTAATTTATATTGGAAATCTAATTTTAAACATTGTACATTTATCATGCAATGATTGTCTTTGATTGTATTTTGATATCATATTTACAAATTCTTCTTCTAATTTTCCATATAAAGGTTTTTCTGGCATATTGGAATCGAAGACGTAGATAGATCAATTGGAAATGACGTTGAAACAATAAAAGGGACTCGAAAATTGAATTCAATTCAAACAAAGTCGTCCATAAATGTGTTTGCATTGGATAAAAGAAAATATTCTTGTTTTTGTGATGTTTGCATAGACAACACAAAATCCAATGACGTTTGTGAAAACAAAATGTATGTGAATGATTGGAAACATACAGAGCTAAATACAAAGGGAAAATGTCTATTGCAATGTTTGAAGAAATGCAATCAGAGGAAACTACAATATCATCCGATGGTGATAGAGTTTCTGATCTTGTTAGAGAAGGTAATATTTAAATTACTTTCTAATGATTTAAAAATATAAAAATAAATTTAAATATGTATAATTTTGTTAAGTTTATTTTATTGTGTAGGAGATGTTTATGTTGTAATTGCACCTATTGACAATGATGAAAATGTGAAGTATTATTTGATGCATTGCACTGAACGAAAAATGAAATTATTAAAAAACTATAATGATCACGAATTTCAATATGACAGAGGGTCTATTATATTGAAAGGTTATTTTTTCAGACAAACTCATCAAAGTGGAGACTTTGTTTACTTTGAAGACTATGAACCTGATTCCATAAGTTTTCAATATAGTCACTTGGTGTGTGCAGCACGCATAAATTTGATATAAGTTCAATCAAAGAAAAAATCAAAAATTAAGAGATGGAAAATGTCAAAATCCGATCATGAACGGATTATTGAAGATGGAATTCCATTAGAATTTTTTTGAGTGAATTGTCCAACAATTTATTCTCTTTGGATTAAATATGTTTTAGAACTTCCAGTACTCAACTAAAAATTGAGCTGCTTATGTTATTTTTGCAAGTGTTTGCACTTGTACAAATTGTTTTGGTACAAGCACGTGCTCTAGTATCAATTGAAAGTAGTTTTTCTATACATGTGCATTGATGAAAAATGCTATTTGTATTGGATATATATATATATATGTTCTAGAAAAAAATTATTTTTTCTTGTTTTACTATGTGCATTGATGAAAAATTATTTACGTACTCAATATATATGTTCTAGAATGCAATTAACTGGAACTAGTTTTTCTATGTGCATTGATGAAAAACTAGTTGGATTTTCTGGTAAAAAGTATGGACACAATGTAAATAAATCATTTGCAATATAGTTTTGTACGAAAATTCCTTTCAGACAAGAGACTCGGAGCACTTCTCCGACTTTTGGTGGGATTTGACCCACATCTCTAATCCTGATTGAAAATCTAGTACAAAATGTGCTTGTCCAATGGTCGGATATGTTCAATGTGCATTGATGAAAAATGTTACTTGTCTTCGATAGATATGTTATAGAATGCACAATTAATTGTTCCAAGTAATTTTTCTATGTGCATTGATGAAAAACTAGTTGGATTTTCTGGTAAAAAGTTTCCACAATGTAAATAAATCGACAAGGCTACCTATTTGAGTGCATTAACGACATTGACCCAAATTCAACAAACATATATATGTACTAGACTTATATTTCCAATCAAAATTAAAGGGATAATTTGTACATATATCTACTTCTTTAAACTCTTTTTTCAATTAGAGCTCAATCGATACATGATTAGTTGAATTGAAAAGCTATGTTCTTCCTATTGGAAATTTTTTCATTCAAACAAAACTACATGGAGAGA
Organism: Pinus albicaulis; assembly: GCA_034641835.2. Taxonomy (NCBI): domain Eukaryota; kingdom Viridiplantae; phylum Streptophyta; class Pinopsida; order Pinales; family Pinaceae; genus Pinus; species Pinus albicaulis. The sequence goes on from CM076581.1 coordinate 1,496,902,018, forward strand.
TCAAAAGCAATCTTAAAATTCCAAATGTACTTCAACCATCCAAAAGGGATTTGTGCAACATTACTTGACATGCCATGCTAATTATAGTGAACAACTATCCAATAGAAACATTTAACATTATATACCACATGTGCCAAATGTAGATTGAAACCATCCAAAACTTTAAAATTTTAAAAAATTTTGATAATATATCGTGCAACATTAAAACATTAAACATCACATGCGAAATGTAGATTGAAACCATTCAAAAATTGAGTTTAAAAAACTTTTTGATTATATATAGATCGTTACTTCACATGCCATGCCAATTATAGTTCAACTAGATCCAATAGAAACATTTAACATTATATACCACATGTGCAAATGTAGATTGAAACCATCCAAAACTTTAAGTTTTAAAAACCTTTTGATTATATATTGTGCAACATTAAAACATTAAATATTTAAAGTTCATTAAATATCACATGCAAAATGTAGATTGAAACCATCCAAAACTTGATTTTTAAAAACTTCACATGCCATGCCAATTATAATTCAACTATCCAATAAAAACATTTAACATTAAATATCACATGCCAAATGTAGATTGAAACCATCCAAAACTTTTAACTTTTAATTTAACAAAAAAATATAGATCACAACATTACTTCACATGCCAAATGTACTCCAAGCATCCAAAACTTAAATTTAAAAAACAAAACAAATTATAACACATGTCATTACATAACATGCCAAATGTAGTTCAGATGACAACAATAATTTATAGATGACAACATTACTTCACCTTCACATGCCAAAAGTACTAAAACCATCCAAAAATTAAATAAAACAAATTATATTAACAATGTAATAAAATATGTCCAAAAATTGTAAATCTCACAAGTATCAAACTGTATCAAGTTTAACAAATTTCAAGACCATCTAAATCTTGAAATCAAATCTACAAATCATGTCCATCAAATGGAGACGGATCTAGTGTCTTTCCTATTAGGGTCTCAGTCCGCGCCCTATCATGTGAATGAGAAACCTACATACACAATGCACATGTACTTGAACATTAAAATTTGATAACATTTTAAAAATGAATGAGAATATATATATCTAGAACTTCATGTAAAAAACAAAATATAACAAAAAAATCATGCAATACCTCATGAGGTTCCCTCTCCATTTGATGAACAAGTTCTCCCATAGGAACATCTGCAGCAGTAAACTGTACAATATACATGTACAGTTATATATATATATATATATATATATATATATATAATTAAAAACTTTCAAATGAAAATGCACGTGTACATATATATAAACTTATTTTCAATAATATTAAAAAAAGGAACTAAAGACAACTTGTTCAAATGTTGTGGATGTTCCTATCTCCATCGCTAGAGTCCGCGGATTAAAGAAATCTTCTATAGGAACCTAAATTCAAAAAAATTTAAATAACTCAAAATATAGATCTCTCTCTCTCTCTATATATATATATATATATATCTCAATTTTTAATGGAACTTTTTGAGGTAGAATATATATATATATATATATATATATATATATATATATATATATATATAACTTTTAAACATAAATTTTAAACTTGTGAAAAATTGTCCATACTTGTGGCTCATCTCCCAAGGAAGTAGAAGGTACATCTCCCAAGGAAGAAGAAGGTACCACCATCCCAAAAACATCAGACGGAATCAATACATGTTAAAACATTTTATCAAATTATATATATACATACATGTACATGTGTGGCAACAATTATTTATTTTAAAGTGACTTAAAAAAAATAACATTTGCCAACATATCTTGATGGTGAGACCCATCTGCATTATTTGAACCGGAGGTCCCAAACATGATATTAAAATTTCCGTCATGCATCATGTGTGAGAACTGCAAATGGTTTTTTAACATATAATCATAAATTTTTGTTAGATTAATGTACACATACAAATAAATTTATACATGTACATACACATGTATTTATTACAAATTGTAGACATGTATATCTAAAAATAATTTCAAACCCTAAGGTCACTAACACATACCGTTCTGGTGCCCTCTTCCTCATGAAAAATTAGGTCTTGCAAACCATTGCGACAATTTTTTGCATATGTTCGGAGATCTTCAACATTCATGTTCTCAATCTCCTCATATGTACAATAAAAAAAATTGGCACGTGCATTTTCACATGCTCTTTTTCGATTTAAACAAAGACCGACTCCACCCAATCTTCTATGAACATTGTCGATCATAACATCCCTTTCTTCTCGACTTATTTGAGAAGTCACATCCATCTCTGATCGTAGAGTTTTGACTCGAAACGGTCGACTCACCAATGGCAGCTCAGGGCGAGGCAACTCCACATCTCGCTTAGCGCCCTTATGGTCATATAATCGACCTTTCCCCAGGCCAAAAAATTCTGACGGAAGGTCATTGTAATTGGGTTTCATAGCAAAAAAAAATCTGCATAAAACATTTGTGCAAAATAAACAGGAACCTCATCGTTCCATGGAAGCCTTCCATAGGCCGCAAGGTGCCTACCATACAAATAACGAGCTATGTCTGGGTGCTTGAAATACTGCACCTTCAACATTTTTCTTTTTGGCCCTTCCTTGTAATTAAACATTGACTTGGCCACTTCTTTTGTAACTTTTTGTTTTACGTCCTCCCATTTATCGGGACCCATCACTGCTTCTTTTCTCTTTCTCATCATTTCTACAAATGAATCAGTTGTTGGCCCAAGATTTCTGTACACATTTACCATTTCACCCAATGAATGTGTAACTATTTCAAGGCTTTGTCGACTCTCAGTAGGTAGAGACAAAGCCACAAGGTCTCTTTGCAATTTTGCATGAAGTCTTTCACACCTTTGTAAGGTGCATTTCGCCATGTTGATTTCCCATGGTATATCAGTAATATCGGCTGGATAAGTTGTGCTGGGTTAAAAACCTTCTTCTTGAATATAGTGGGCTACCCTGCGTCTATTTTGACCACTAGTTCGAACATTTTCGGCCTCTGCATCAATATATATAAAATTTCGTATATTAGAAAAAACACGTGTAAAAAAAGTTGTACAAATAAATGATGAAAAAATATTGAAATTGATGGCAACCTTGACGTTGTTGGTTAACATCTTCTCCAACATGACCCTGCTCAGAACCAGACCCAGAATGACCCTGCTGAGAACCAGACGCAAAATGACCCTGTTGAGAACCAGTAGCCATTAATTGGCCTTCGAGGGAATAAATATCACCCCCTTCATACAACCTGCTACTACTCATACCTTGACCGGTTGAACCATGGGCATGCTCCATGGATGGAGTAGAAACCCTTCTCCTCTTACCTCCTAAAAATTAAAATATGAAACTTATTAACAACTAATTTAACTCACAAAGTTAATAAAAAATCAATTCCATATGTACACACATGTATGGAGATTTAAGATTATATTTAAATACTGTGAATATTTAAGATTATATTTAAATATCGTGGAATTGATAGAACTATTTTATTTCTTTACCATAGATGGATATCTCCTTTCATCTATACCTTTCTCTACCATCTTATTTCCAAGTGAAATGGGAATTTTCACATTTTGAATGCCATTACCATGTACTTTGGTAGTCTGCTAGCTAGACCTATCACAAGTAAGGTTGTCATACCAAACTATTTCTCTTGCTCAACTCAGTGACCATGACTCTCTTCTCACACTGCTTACCATAAGATTTTCAATTGTACATGTAACGCAAAGTTGGGGGTTCTAGGTCTACACCTATTAGGTAAAGTTGTATTTTATGCCATTGTGGTCCTTAAATTGGAGGTGTTCCACCTGAAAAAGTAGGCATTAAATATGGATGAAAAGGATTTGTTTTAACTTTGATAGAATTTCCTTGTGGAATTACTGAATTTCTCGTTGACACCATGCTAGCTTTACTCAGAGAAGAAGGTTTTGGAGGAGAAATTGAATTCTTTTGACTTATTTTTGGCATTTAAGTTTGAAATATTAGTTTTTATGACTCCGTTGATGACCTTGCTGAGGAATTTGATGCACCCAATATTGACTTTGAAGATGGTTTAGAAGACGTTGAAGAAGTTGTAGATTTTGATGTTGTCACTGAATGTTTCTTTGTTGTTGGAATTGATCAAGACACAATTTAACTTTACGAGCAGATTGAAGACCTTGAAGAGGTTTTAGATTTTGTTGTTGTCACTGAAGGTTTTTGTCTAGTTTTTTTTCTTAAACCATCATTTCCATAGGAGATTTTTGATGAATAGATTCTTGACCTTGATGAGATGATATGATACCTTGAAGAGGCTACATCTTTTGGTGATGTCACTAATTGTTTCTTTATTATTATGTTTGTTAAACATCTCTCTTAGGGCGAGGAAACTCCACATATATTGTACATTTTATGGGACATAAGTCAATATGTAGAAATATTCACTTGGTTTTTATAATTGGATAGAGGAATGAATTAAAAGGACCTTGTATGTCTTCTCATTTTAGAGCTCAAATTTTTAGGAAGGATTTAAGTATCCACCTTTCAATAATTACTAGAGGAGGTTGATAAAGAATATAGGAAGACAAAAAACTAACCAGTGGTGTAATAAATGGATTTCTTGGGAGGTAGATTGGCATATGGACTTTTGGTAGCTAGAACTTTTCCAAATAAGTGAATGTATTTGAAAACCGAGCCTCTAGTTTATTTTGGTTTAGACAAGGTCTAGAATTTTAAAAGTGAATTCCCTCTTTCTTCCTCTTACATGTCCAATGATTAGAATCTGGATTGAGGGAAAAAAATTTCCAAAATAAAAATTTTTCATTTTATTTGTTGTACACATGAGTTTTTAAAAGCTAATTAACTCATAAATTTCTCACAAAATACACTTAAATATCGACACATAAACCCCTTCCCAATTGGCTAACTTTAGACGATCCTAAACACATTTTTATTTAACTAATGAGGGAGATAGCCCAACAAAACTAGTTTTTCCATATTCAAATCAAGTTGGTATCAAAGTACAATTTAGCTCATTTTAGTCTAGGTTAGTTAGAAGAATTAGCTATTGGTTTCTATCTTCAATTTCCTCTCAAAATGAATGTGTACGTGCTTTTGAGAGACACACTAGAGGAATAAGGTCCAAATTTTTGATGAAAATGTGCTATGAAAGTAAAGGGTTAAAGGCAAACATTTACAAGGCATAGTTGAGTACAAGGCGTAGTTGAGCCAAATCTTGTTGAGGAAGGGCCTAATTATTTGGGTTTTGGTTATGGAAAACGTGATGGAGAATGCTCCAAAGCCAAGGAGGCACATAAAGCTGTTCCAAGAAGGAATTTTATTTCGTGTTCATTACCTCAAGCTTGTGAAGTTTGTGTTCATGATGAATGGAAAAGTTTGACACCCACTTTGCAAGAAGCTGTTAATAATCATGCAGCTAATGAGAATGTAAAAGAAGAGTATGTTGAAAGATCTAGAGTCATTGAATTCATTGCTAGTATTCAGAGGAGAGCCACTACCTCATCAAATTCACCTCCTCAAGAAGGTGACAACGGTGAATGTTCGAGGTATAAATTTTCCTCTAATCAAATTGCTTTTGATTATGATAAACATGGTAAATATTCACATAATATTTGGAAAAGAACTTGCATGTTCCTTTTGTGGTTTGAATAATCATAATGTTTATAGATGTTGGAAGAAGATATCCATGCACATGAAACTTTCTAAATAAATGAGGAAAAAAGGCAAAGGCCCATTGGACAAGGAAAATGATGTTGAAAATAAGTTGCAATTGTTTATTACTCATTGCCATAAGAAAGGTCACCTTGTAGAATATTTTGCTACATATAACACTGCACATTTTTAAAACATAAACTAACTTCTAGCAGACAATAATATTAAATTAGATTTCATTGTTTGTGCAGTTGAATTGATGTGCATAGAAAATCTGGGAATAGAAATATTTGATACATACAACACACAAATGCAAAATCTTAAAAGATAAATCAATCATGCAAACAGAAGGGTATTTAACTAGACAGAAATGTCCATATATATTCATTCAGAAACCCGGACCTAGTCAAAGAAAACATGAACCAATGGTTTATTTCAGCTCTACATCAACGTTGAAAATTCGAGCTATTATGATGTGTTAAAATTCAGCCTACATGCCAAAGTGTTGGTCGGCCTAAAATGAAGTAATTCTATCTATATTTATATACTTTGTCTGTGGCTCTTTTGATTAGGAATAACTCGGCAATATATGAAAATAATTTACATATTCTTGTAAGATTCAGTACGAATATGTTGATGGGCTTTGAGTGTGAAGTTTAAAGAGTTTGAAAATAGTGTGGATCTATTGTTCGTTCATCTTTGAAGTAGATTGCGGATAGTATAGTATGAAGTAGATTGCGTATAGTGTGAAGTAGATTGCGGATAGTCTAAGGAAGATTACAAATGCCTGAAACAAATCTGTGGATATATGTGGCAAGATGCAGCACCAACTAATGTTGTTGATAAGACTGTTAAAATAGAGATAGAGAATGAACCCAAGGGTTTATCTAACCCTGCTGTGTCAAAGGTTAATTTTGTGGATAAGACTGTTAAAATAGAGACAGAGAACAAACCCAAGGGTTTATTTGACCCTGTTGTGTCGAAGGTTGATCAAAATAAGAAGAAAAAACAAGGCGGCAAGGAAGAAAACAATGAAGATGGCAGTGGCAAAGATAAGTTTTCCGGCTTCATTTTTATGTGTAATTCTCAAACAAAGCAAGAGTGTTTCCGATACAAAGTGTTTGGGTTGCCACCAACCAAAAAGTAGCTTGTAGAAAAGGTGAAGCCTGGAATGAAGCTCTTCTTGTATGATTTTAACCTTAGACAGATGTATGGTATCTACAAGGCAACGTCTGCCGGAGGAATGAATGTGGAACCAGATGCTTTCCGGAGTTGTAAAAGGCCACTCCCGGCACAGGTAATATTTTTATACAATGTTTGATCATATATTCATTCTTACTTTGGGCCTATGCAATTTCGGTTTTGCATGTTTTCTACATCAGTTTCCTGTTTTCTATTGAGATTAAATTTTCTAAATGAAGTATGCAGATTACGAATAGTCTAAGGAAGTTTAAAGAGTTTGAAAATAGTGAAGAATAATCAAATACATAAGAGGAAGTATATCCCAGTGAAGAATTTTTCAAATACATGTGAAAATTTCGAAAACGGTAAGGTCGAACATACCCGATGAAAGGAGCAATAGCACCGACGAAAGGAGCAAAAGTGCGGACGGGAGGAGCAACAGCGCTGACAGGAGGGGCAAAAACGTGCGAACATCAGCCACAGTGACAGAAATTCACGGGAATAATGAAACCGGTAAACAAAACAACTTCGCGGGCGATTTATTTATAGAAATTAGTTCGACCGAACTATTTTAATCAAAATGAATGTGTACGTGCTTTTGAGAGACACACTAGAGGAATAAGGTCCAAATTTTTGATGAAAATGTGCTATGAAAGTAAAGGGTTAAAGGCAAACATGTACAAGGCATAGTTGAGCCAAATGTTGTTGAGGAAGGGCCTAATTATTTGGGTCTTGTTTATGGAAAACATGATGGAGAATGCTCCAAAGCCAAGGAAGCACATGAAGCTGTTCCAAGAAGGAATTTTATTTTGTGTTCATTACCTCAAGCTTATGAAGTTTGTGTTCATGATGAATGGAAAAGTTTGACACCCACTTTGCATGAAGATGTTAATAATCATGCAGCTAATGAGAATGTAAAAGAAGAGGATGTTGAAAGCTCTAGAGTCATTGAATTCATTGCTAGTATTCATAGGAGAGGCACTACCTCATCAAATTCACTTCCTCAATAAGGCGACAACGGTGAATGTTCAAGGTATAAATTTGCCTCTAATCAAATTCCTTTTGATTATGATAAACATGGTGAATATTCACATAAGATTTGGAAAAGAAATTACATGTTCCTTTTGTGGTTTGAATAATCATAATGTTTATAGATGTTGGAAGAAGATATCCATGCACATGAAACTTTCTAAATAAATGAGCCAAAAATTCAAAGGCCCATTGGACAAGGAAAATGATGTTGAAAATAAGTTGCAATTGTTTATTACTCATTTCCATAAGAAAGGTCACCTTGTAGACAAGTGTTGGACTTTGTATCCAACAATTCATCCACAACATTTGAAGAAGGTGGAAAGAGATAATGACAAGAATGGAAAAGAGGTTCCATAATAGATGAGGGTCAAGATGATTCACATGATGATGAAGTGCAACTAAAAGAAGCGCCATTGAAATGGTTTGGTAACAAATGGTTAGATTTATTATCCAATTAAGGCCTTGCATGTATTTTGATGTTTCATGAATTTCTTTGCAAATTCAAAGTATGGTGCATGTTGCATGAAGCAAGATGTTGAAGGTAGAGTTATGTTGACACACTTAAATGCAACAAATATGGAAATTTGTACATGAGCTATTATTTGACTTGAGAGTCAATTGTTTGAAGAGGCATGTTTTGTCGACTTGTATTTGGTTGATGGTTTTATACACCAATATGTAAGAGTACATGGAGATATTCACATGATGTGAATTTTTTTTCTTTGAAGGAGAAAAATGATATGTCAACGAGCTATGTTTCTTGCATGATGTGTTTAACAGTTTGATGGTTTTGTTTGTGACAAGACGTCACAAGATTTTGGGAAGGTCCACTCTTGAGCGAGAGCCTCATGATTACAACCTAATCATGAGAATCAAGTGGCATGAACCAAACATATTTCGTATTAAATGAGGAATTTCTCTCTCCCAATCATTTCTAAATCACCCATATGACCAAGAAAACATGTTTTAAAAGAACATACTTTGGTAGGGGAAAGACCTTAGGTCCTTTGATTTTGCACGTGGTGTGAAAAATTGAAATTGACAATTTGCAAAAAAGTGAAATTATGAATGAAACCACGAAAAAAAAAATCCCAAAAGTGGTAAATGATTTAATTAGACCTGATTAATTATTTACCAACATAAATTATTTAACTTTTAGCAACTAAATGATAAGTAAAAAAATAAATAACTTTGTAATTATGGTTCGAAAGTTACATAATCTTAAGAATCCAAAAAACAAATTATTTTTCAAAACATATTACTTTCAAAGTATCAACAAAGAATGTACAAGGGTGTTCAATGAATTAACGCTATTTATTTAAATTCCAGATGTATATCTTACTCATAATTTTAACAAATTATTAAATAATGATCTAGATTGGATAATTATATTATTTGTCATATATTTTGATGCTTATAGAGTGAACAAACTGAAAGAATCAACTTGTAGGGTCAGTTTAATGGTGGGTGGAGAATTGGGGTCAAACCTTTTGGATTAATTTTGAGGTATTAAATGACATTTCTGGGGGTCAAACGATTATCCCTTGCGCCGAAATCTTGACCATTATTCTACACTTAAAGACATATCCAATGGTGCAAGAAAAACATCAAATTAAGTTCATTCAAAATTTATTCCTTTAGTAGGTTGACCTATCATGTTGACCACCATGGTACGAGAGAATGTCATTTTAGCCCCATTACTCATGCATAGCAAGCTAGTTACATGTGGAATTTTAACAAGACTCTAAAAGGTCTAAAATCACAAACCTCGTTAATGGTTGATGGAGTCAAATCTTACACCTAGTTGGCTATCACGCTATGTTAAATACTTCGCCACTAGGAGGAATAAGAGTTCCATTTTGTGTTATTGTATTTTTTTCCATAGTTGAAAATACAACTAGGAGTGTGAAGTTAGAGAGAAAAATGTATGAAGTTAAGTTTTTATAGCAACCTTACATGCCAAAAGTCTTAGCTAACTCTAAAGAGATTACCTCTTTCTTTGTACTTAATATTTTCCATACCAGAAAAGAGAGAGTAGAGCATGTTTACATTTTAGTGTTGTTTTTCTCCGATAAGGATTTCGTAGGGAAAAAGGAGTCTAGAGCATCATTACTTTTTAGGGTTTCTTGTCTCTCATAAGGATTTCCTAGGAAAATAATTGTGTTTATTGTCTAGAGATATGTATGTGTGTGTTTCATTATGTTCTCTATTTCTTACGTTGTGTTTCATTATGTTTTATATTTCTTACATTTCTACCCTCCTATTTTTCTTTCCAATCAAGGTTTATAAAGTAACATGAGAGGCAACATGAGACTTGGAACAATCATTTTCATTATCTATATGGAAGGCAAAAGGGAT